>JAHRHZ010000024.1:6307073-6328448 GCA_024137785.1 Ginglymostoma cirratum
CTGAGATAACAAGGTGTGGGACTGGATGAACACAGCAGGCCAAGCAGCATCATAGGAGCAGGCAAGCTTGACGTTTCAGGCCTAGACCATTTCTGATGAAGGGTCTAGGCCCGAAACGTCAAGCTTTCCTGCTCCTATGATGCTGCTTGGCCTGCTGTGTTCATCCAGCCCCACATCTTGTTATCTCGGATTCTCTAGCATCTGCAGTACATTTTACCTTCTGGTTCACTAATGCCTTTAAGGGAAGGAAACTGTCATCCTTATCTGGTCTGGCTTACATGTGACTCCAGCCCCAAAGCAATGTGGTTTACTCTTAACTCTAGCTAGCAATGCTCGCATCCTGTGAATGAATTAAAAAAAAAACAAAGTTTCAAAGCTGGCCAGAGACAGTTTTTAGACTTCTCATTGGTGTTCGGGACTAGACCAATACCTGCTCAGGTATGAGTAAAGGAAACCTCAGTCCTTGACAAAGATAGCAGATCTCTGCATACACTTATCCCACATTACTTTAAATTCCACATGGCACCTCTAAGCACTCCGTGCCCGGCTAATTGCCATGTACCATCAATTCCAATTTTTCTGTTTAGTTCCAGATTTGCCCTGTTGAACACTCATTATTTATTCAGAAAAAATCCTCTTCTGTCAGTTAACACCAGAAGAAGAAGGAACCATCTCACAGCCCAATGTAAAAATGTACAATTTGAAAGCTCTGATAGCAAAGTTATGTCTGTAAACCCATGGACTAGTGTAGTGCAGAATTAAGAGAGATTTAAAATGAGAAAACGCTGGCAACAGTAAAAGTGACCGTGAGATAACATAGTGTGGAGCCGGAGGAGCACAACAGGCCAGGTAGCACCAGAGGAGCAGGAAAGTCCCGACCCGAAACATCATCTTTCCACAGCTTGGCCTGCTGTGCTCCTCCAGCTCCACACTGTGTTATCTCTGATGCCAGCATCAGCAGTTCTTACTATCCCAATGTGGCCATGAGGTTTTCAGATTGTCAAAAAACTCAAAACGGTCACCAATGCCTTTATGCAGGGAAAGCTGTCTTCATTAAGTTTCCTTGGTCCATATGTGACTCTAACCTCTCACCAACATGGTCGACTCTTATCTACCTTCTGAAATCACTCAGCAAGAAATCTGTTTGCACCACCACTTTCTTCGGGCAATGTTAACAGGCATTATAACAGCCTACACTTCAACAGTACTTAATTGTTGCAAGGCATTATAGTACTGAGCATGTGAAAAAAAATGCTTTGTAAATGCAAAGTCTCTGGATCTGTCAACTGGAGATGGATAATAAAATGCCAGCCTTGTCAATGCCCGTCTCTCTTTTTATATAAAAATATTGATTGTAATGCTAATAGTAAACACAGACTGTAACAGAATGTTACATAAAGTCATTGAAAATGGCACAATCCGATCAGCAGCCTGATTTCAGATTGCACCTTCAGGATGAAGGTCATACAACTGCTCTAAATAACTAACTGGGATAAAAACTCAGAAGTGATCAGGGCAAAGGAGCAATCAAAGCATGCGCTTCAGCCCTATTGCAAAAATATTCAAGGTAAATGTATCAATGATAATTTGACTCTGCTTGAAAGAATTGTAAAGACAATAAGTTTGAACCCAGCATCCTTTTCAGCAATGTATTCCAAATAATAATCATTCATTATGTTAAAAAAAATGTTCTTTCTCATTCATCTTTGGTTCTTTTCAATACTCAGTTCTATCAGGCCCATGGCCCATGGTGTAGCACTTAACAGCAAGGACAATAAATTTGGACTGTTTTTTGCTTTTCTGCCTTTATATTATATGTTTTGGTTTATTTTTATGTGTTTTAAGATGGTGCCAGAGAGTGGCAGCACTATACAATACTTTTCACTGTATTTTGTAGCAAAATACACATGTCAATGCTTTGTCAATCGGATTAGTTTCTTTTCTGTCTAGTCTCTCTCGACTCATGATTACAAACACCTGAACAAAATCTCCTCCCGATCTTTTCTTTGAGTGGAACACGTCCCATCTTCTCAAAATTGTATTAACGAGACTGAAATCTCTCATGATTGGTACTATTCTCTTAAATCTTTTCTGCACCTTCCTAACACCTTCATATCCTTTGTAAAGTGTGGTTCCCAGAACTGGACACAATATCCCAGTTGAAGCAAAACCAGTGATGTGCAGGTTTACCATAACGTTCTTGCTTTTTTACTCAATAATCCGGTTAATAAACCCTAGGATTCCATTTGCCTTTTTAACCGCTTTCTCAAACCACCCTACCACTTCAATAAGTTGCATGTCAAATCTTACAGCTTCTGTATCCCTTTAGAAGAGTTTCTGTTTTTATTGCTTCTTGTTGTTCTTCCAAAATGTATCACAACACATTCCCCCACTCTATTTTGTGATCTTTCTCCTTTATAAAATGTTCTTTTGTTTCAAAAAGGGCACCAAGTTGTCAGTTGGATTAGCTTCAAGTTGATTGACAAAAGGATAACTTCTTGGCCAAGTTCTGATGGAAAGTCAAAAGGGGACTGGTTTAATGTATTAACACAGCCACTGTTAAAACATAAGATAAAAAGATTAAACATCTGATCACATTTGAGCTGTAATCATGGATAACCATTGGACTGAGTGAAGATGAATCACTTGACCTTTCAACATCACACAAGTGACAGAGTAAAACTACATCACCACAGTGACGTATGACAGAAATTGCAGTGCCTTGTACTCCTTTCGAATGAACTTGTAAATTAACTCACAAAATTACGAAGTATCTACAAAAAGGCACAGCATTCAAAATAATTATTACTGATGTCACTGACGTAGCTGGAACATTACTGCTCAAAACTTTCAAACGCATGAGGCACACTAAAAGCACAACCACTATAATCAGAGGAAGAAACATTTTAACCCCAAGATTGCTGATGGTCACAGGACAGGATAGTCTCCACATGCTGAACAACTTAGTTAACTTTCAAGCAGAGTCAAATTTTCATTGATATTATTCGGGTAATTGAACAGAGTAAGGAATACAATGTTACGGCTGCAAAGAAGGTGCACAGAGAGTGAAATCAACTTTAAATTTAAAATTTGTCTTGTACATGGTCACACCCAATATCCTTCATGATATTTTTGTTGTGTGTACTTAAGTTCACAGCATCTTTAAATCTGTTTGCACGGTTATGCACAGTTGATAGCTTAGAGGATGCAATGAGTATCGCCTACACGGCAACATCAAGGTTACTGAGTATCTGCACATCCTCACAGTTTAGAGAGAAAACTGATCTGCTCTCTCTCTAATTCTGCTATACTTTTCTTCCCTCTGCTCTTCCTAAAAACTTTCATTCATAAATGTTCCTTTCCTCGAAGACCAAGAAACTATTGCTGCTGCTCAGCATCCATTCACCTTCCCATTGGCATTTGTACCTTCAGTTTCCTGAGGCCCAACATTCAGAATATCCCCCAACAACCTGTCCACCTCCTTTTCTTCTTTAAAACTGACTTCTCTCACCATTAGCCCTCCTCATGGGTCCTTCTTTCAGTTCAGCATGAATTTCCACTTATGCATAATTTTAGGCCTTTCCATCTACCAGAACAACGAAACAGAATGATTCACCTTTTAAGGTCCCAGCATCAGCATTAAGCGGCTCCAGTTCATAAGTTAGTTTGACTTCTCAGTTACATAGCATAGATTCATTATTAATGCACATGGGCCTTCCTCTGTCTACTTACACAGCTTACAGCCTCCCTCACCTTTGGAAAAGTTCAGGGTGAAATTTAAAATAAGGCATACAACCAGCGTAGACTCAACTCATCATATTTCACTGTCCATAGATGGATTCAATGACATAACTTCCTATTCAAACCATTGGACTTTCAGCACTTATAATCCTAATGATTAAAAATGTAATTAAAAAAAAAGAAATGACTTCCTGAAAGTTGGAAGTATATATTCAAAAAGATAAAGTAAAGTTGTTTCAAAATTCTTTTGGTGGGGTTGGTAGTGAAAGAAATCTCCCCTTTGTAAACCAGCAGTGTTCAATAAAAGGGGAGTGGGCGTTCACTTGGTTTACCAGCTAATCATGGAGCAAGAAATTGGCAAAGGCAACCTACACAGACACAACCACAAACGCTCCCCCCAAATCAAATCATAGACATTTTATAGATGATTATAAAAAAGTTTGTTCAAAGGATGAGGATAAGAAATTAAAAGCTTGTCACATTAAATTACACCACAAGATTAGTCCCGTCATTGGATCCATAGAATGAGCTGCTAGAGGAGGTAGTGGAGGCAGGTACAATAATAACTTTTGAAGGCATCTGGATGGTGACATGAATAGGAAGAGTTTAGAGGGATCTGGGCCAAATGCTGGCAAATGGGACTAGATTGATTTAGGATATCTGGTTGGCATGGACGAGTTGGACTGAAGGGTCTTTTTCCATGCTGTACAGCTTAATGACTCTATATGACCAGTGTGATGACGCTCTGTTTCTTTTAAGAGAAAGATTGAACAAGGGGCACTGAGCTGGCTAGTGAAGGCCACTTGAGTAAACAGCTTAGGAGGCCTTGGGATTTTTTTTTTTAAAAAACAGCCTCAATGGGTGTGGCCAGCTCTCACAGATCAGGATTTCTGGGTTTTGGAGAATCTGTTGGGTATTTAACAGAGTTGGAAGCTTCAGTAAATGTCTCCTGGCTGCTACTCTATCTGAACTTTCTCAATTTTTTTTCCCCTTCTGCATTGGAGAACTGTATGTGAGAATCTGCATCTGAATTTACCTTTGTGTCAAGGGGTGTGTTTATGGGATGTTACTATTTTGGTAGAAATAATTAGTAATAGTTACTGTATCTATTATTTGGTTAAGTTTTCCACTAGAATTCCAAATTCCTCTTCCTTTGGCTTGTATTTTAACTTCCATGTTTAAAAAAATTATGTTTTGCCTTAACATCAAGTAGTTTGCCCAGTCGCAGTGCACTGCAACATCACATTTCACATTTGCCTTTAAAATAAGAAAAAGTTAGGGTCTAGGGTACCTTCTCAAAATATTTTGAGGAGTTCTAGTCTGGTTCATAACACTAGTTGCCAGATTTTCAAACATTTAATTTATCTTGCAATGCTGTTCGATTGGTTAACCTAACCAAGGAGATAAATAGACAATGCCTGAAGTACAACTGTTAACTGAATATTATGAGGAGGCAGGTGGATATATACTTTGTTGGCACAACCATAATTTCAGGCTCAACATCATAAATAAATGAAAGAAGAAGATCATAGAATCCCTACAGTGTGGAAACAGTCCCTTTGGCCCAACAAGGTTACACCAACCCTCAGAGCATCCCACCCAGACCCATTCCCCCTATAACCCACCTAATCTATATGTCCCTTAACGCTACTGGCAATTTAGCCTGGCTAATCCACCTAACCTGCACATCTTTGGACTGTGGGAGGAAACTGGAGCACCCAGAGGAAAGCCACACAGACACGGGGAGAAGGTGCAAACTCCGAACAGTCAGCTGAGGGTAGAATTGAACCTGGGTTCCTGGTGCTGTGAGGCAGCAGCGCTCGCGACTGAGCCACTGTATGAACAGAGGAAAGACCTTGCAGTTATTGTGTTTCTCACATGCTCAAAACATTCCAAAAAGTGTTTACTGCTAGGGAAATATATTTAAGGTCTGGTCGCTGTTGTAGTAAACACAACTGCAATCTACACACAGGAAGGTTCCACAAACAGGAATAAAATTTAAGAAAGGACAAATGATTTGTTTCTGATGGTGTTATTTGAGTAATGAAGGTTTGCTGGGCCATACAGCCAACATCCCTGGTTCTTCTTTAAATTGTGTTAAGGATTCTCTATGTTCAACCTGCGATATGAGTTCAAAAGGTGGCACCAAAATGTTGGTTAGGATTATATGTTCAAGTCCCTTCAGTGAGGCGTGACCCTACAACCTTCTGGCTCAGCAAACGTGCTGCTCATGAAACCAAGGCTGACACCTGCAGCACTCCCTGCTGTAGTGTGGCACAGTGGCTCAGTGGTTAGCTCAGCTGCCTCACAGCACCAGGGACCCAGGTTCAATCAGGTGATTGAACCTGATTGTGATTGTGAATGATTGTGAACCTCAGGTGATTGGGCGGAGTTTGTACATTCTCCCCATGTCTGTGTGGGTTATGTGGATTGGCCATGGGAAATGCAGGGTTATAGGGTAGGGGTCCATTTAGATGGGATGCTTTTAAGGGTTAGTGTGGACTTGATGGGCTGAATGGCCTGCTTCCATAATATAGGGACTTCATGACTGAACAACATCATTTAAACTGAGCAGCTCCCATATATCTGCACACACCTGACTTAATTCTGGGATTGTTCTGATGTTTAGTGGAGGCAAGATTTAGTAGGAGCTTAACAGTCATTGGGATTAATAGAGAAACTTGGAAATTTTGGGCCTAATTTAATGGGGTCCTATCCATCAGCTGGAGAATGGCAAAAAAAGCTCCATCATCTCTCTCCAGGAGGGTTTGCCCGTTCAGGGTCAGGCATTCAACTGGTGGGCAGTGCTCCAGGATCAAGGGCACAAGTTCTATCCCTGAACAGTACCACTGAGGAGCTGATGACTGTACCAGTAACATGGTTACCCAAGACCCAGGATGGTGTAGGGACTCAGGTCACAGGTAAATGGTGAAAGGAGGTGGATTGTGGGTTGTGTTTTATAATGAAGGGGAGCTGGCTGTCAGTGGCTACCCCTACTTCCCAATGCTGGGTCCCTCGAGCAGACAAATAGTTGTTTTCAACAATGAAACCCACTCTGCCCATTACTCCTGAACATTCACCAGCAAATTCAACAGGGTTTGCTTTTCATTGCTCAGTCCTTTGAGTACAGAATTGGAAAATCATGTTGAGGTTGTACATTGGCGAGGCCTGTTCTGGAGCACTGAGTGCAGTTCTAGTCACCCTGTTATATGAAGGATATTATTAAGCTGGAGAGGGTTCAGAAGAGATTTACTAGAATGTTGCCGGGAATGGAATATTTGAGTTCTGAAAAAAGGCTGGATAGGCTGGGACTTTTCTCACCGGAGCGCAGGAGGTTGAGAGGTGACCTTCTAGAAGTTTATAAAACCAGGAGGGGTATAGACAGCTTTAATGGTACTTGTCTTTTCAAGACTAGGGGGCACATTTTTAAGCTGAGAGGGGAGAGATTTAAGAAAGACCTAAGGGGCAATTTTTTTTACAAAGAGGGTCATTCGCGTGTGGAATGAACTTCCTGAGGAAGTGACAGAAAAAGGTACAATTACAACATTTAAAAGACATTTGGATAGGTTCATGAATAAGAAAGGTTTGGAGGGATATAGGCCCAGTGCAGGCAGGTGGAATTAGTCCAGTTTGGGAATATGTTTGGCATGGACTGGTCAGATCGAAGGATCTGTGTCTGTGCTGTATGACTCCAGATACTTGCCACCGGATACATACCAATGGCATCAGGGTGGGACATTTAACTGACTAATGAGACTTCCTGTTCAGACCGAAAGCTGGTAAGTATCTGCTGCCTTGTGAATGTTCCAACCACGAACCAATCCACATAGTAAGCAAATAAAGTCCACCCTCTGAGTTAGCATTTGAGACTAATTATTTTGTTTGAGTGTCATAGAGGAAAGGATACGTGCCTGCTACACTGCCTGAAATCTCAGGAATCAGGCTGCATCTCCAAAAGGGAAAGGCACTGGTTCTGATATTGATTATTATTCAGCCATTGGCTTGTGGGTCCCATGTGCAACCATGATAGCCTGTTCTCATTTCCATGAGCAACTGCGCCATCAAAACGGGCCATGAGAGGAGATGGAAGAGGTTCCATCACAAATCAACCTCCCCCATCCATGTTATCTGATTCCTGCAGTTAGGATTGGCCAGGGATTCTCATCTTTCATTGTGATGTTCTCAGCTTGGTCTAGATGCTGCGCTACACCCGGGACTCAAAAGATTATGTCCGAATTCTAAGAAAGATCTTTCAGAACATTGTTCTCCATCTATGGTTTAAAAGAAAAATCATCCCTCTGGAAAAACAGGTCAGATAAATGAGCCATTCCAAATTCACTGCACTTTAAATGTGTGGAGTGCCTGGATATACTAATAGACATTTGAAGCAGAAAGGCGATCTCCCAGAAATAGAATACCAGGAGCTTTCCAGAAACTATTGAAGAAATGGTGTTTAAATAAAGTACTTGTTATCTTAAAATGTATTTTTACTTCAAACAGAAGTGATAATGAGGATGAAAAGGGAAGATATTGAAAATAGCTTCTGATTGTGAAATGCTCTGTGGGCTTAGCCATTCCATCTGCTCCAATTAGAAATGCAGTAATTACTGCAAGGCCTTTTAAGCTATATCAGGTAGACTTGTGTGGGCACTTATCTGTGAGCTAAGAAAATGAATGCCTCATTTGTTGAGCTTTCACTAACATTCAAAGGGCATTTATAAAGCACGGATAGCTTTTAAAATATTATACAATGTCCCAGTTAAATAATTAATGTCGGATTAGCAGCAGAGGAGACAGATGTGAGCCTGTCCAGTGGTACAGCAGTTCAATGACTTCAAGAGTCCAATTGATTTGTAAATCGATGGGGAAAAGTGAAGACGGGTGTAACAGCCGTGCACTTGTGTACGCCAACTTAATTTCCAAAGTAGAAACTCAGTTTTGGAACGAACACTCAGTAATTTGCCCTTAGTGCCACAAAAGTATCTTTCCGCACTCTCGCATTCTATATTTTTATTTGGAGCTCAGACAGAATTATACAAAAAGGAAACTTGCATTTATAAAGAGACTTTCATAAAATTGTACATCCCTAAAGCACTCTATAACTAATCAGGTACATTTGGAAATGGACTCTCCGATCAACAGAAATAGCTTCACTCCATCCAATGTCTTTACCTCGATATCTTGAGAGCTTTGATCAAAACATCCTTAACTATTTACATTCCAGGGAGTAGAACCCTAATTTCTATTGTCTCCCCTCAAGTTAATGCCCAAAGTGCAGGTATCATTCTGGTAAATTCTCTGCTGCACTCCCTCCAAAGTCAATTTGCCCTCTCCAAAACATAGTCCCCAGAACTGCAAGTGTGGTTCTGATGGCTTTGTATGGCAGAAGCATGATTTAATACCCCTCTGTACTAATTGTCTAGAATCAATGCCAACATAAAATAGACTATCTGATTATTTTGTGTGCCTGTTCATAATATTTTACTAATGATTTTTTAGCTTTTCACCATTTAGCAAGAACCTCGTTCTATTCTTTTAATGACACAAACTGCATTAACCTCACGCATCTGCCTATATTATAGAGTCATGGAGTCATAGAGTTGTACAGTGCTGAAACTGACCCCTTGGTCCACACCAGTCAGACAACCCAATCTAATCTAGCCCTATTTGCCATCATCTGGCCCAAAAACATCCCTCAAAACCCTTCCTATTCATATTACCATCCAGATGCCTTTTAAGTGTTGTGCCCGCCTCCACCACTTTGTCTGCCAGCTCATTTCATGCAAGCACCACCACTTGCATGAAAAAAAACCCTCAAGTTACTTTTAAATCTTTCCCCTCTCTCTTAAACCTTGCCTCTTGTGACCCAACTCAGTGCAAACTTATCCACTTTGCTTCACTCATATATTTCCAATCAGATCGTTTCAAATGGCTGTCATCTCAAGTTTGTAGAAATGCGGATTTTCACTGACGTTTTAGGGTTTGATGTTACAATATTGAAAAGGCGCAGGTGAGAAAGAGCAGGAGGCCAAAGATGAATCCTTAAGAACTCAGTGATAGTTTTCTTTCATGGGAGGTTTGTGTCAGCCTTGGCCACATTTATTGCTCATTAGCATGATAGAGTACAGAAGAGGTCTTTCGGCCCATCGACATTCTGCACCAACAAAATCTATTCTAAAGCTATACTAACCTCACCTTACAGCGCTTAGCCCATAGTCTTGAATGTTATGACATTTCAAATACTTCTTAAAGGTCATAAGATTTCCCATCTCAACTACCCTTCCAGGCATCCATTCCAGCTTCCCACCACTGTTTGGGTGAAATTTTGTTCTCCTCAAAACCCCTCTAAATCTCCTGACTTCCATCTTAAAATTATGCCCTTTCGTATGGACGCTTCAACGAAAGAGAACAGCTGCTTTCTATCCACCCTGTCTGAAGGTGGTGCCCCCTTGTTGAAACTGCCATGTTGAAACTGATTTATCAATGTTTGTTCTTCTTGTTACCCTGGCACCCAAATAAAGTTTACCTGTCCCCTGCTTCATCCCAGTTTGGTGAGTTTGTTTGCACCCAGGTATTTGATTCAAAAAGTTGTTCCAAGGACATCAGCAAGAGAGGAAATGGAGAGAGAGAGAGAGAGAAAGAGAAATCAGAATAAGGAGGTTTAGGCATCCATGCAGGGGCCAGAGGAACACACACTTCTCCTGGTCCCTCAATGAAATTTTAAAAAATACAATAAAACTACTTTTCAGGTGTGGGCTGTTATTCTCAGCAAGTTGGCACAATGATTGTTGACGGTATTTTTGTCCCTGATTCTTTTCAAATTGCATCAAGATACATTCAATGAATCTCACGGTCAGCAACTTTCTAATCGAGTTAAGAGGACCAACTGAGTCAAGCCTAAAAACTGACTCATACCACGATATGCCACAGGGATGGATAATTCCAAAATAGGGCATATGACTTAAATTGTTTTCTTCCACTTGGGCAATGCTTCGCTTGCTCTGTAAGCTCCTCACACACAGAAAAGTGAAAAGCTAAGGCTAAACTTAATCTCCAATGACAGGCATCTTCATTGATGCTCAACAGACCCAAGTCTTTTAACAATGATGCAAGATTCTCAGAGACATTGTCTCATTGGGCTGAAGTAAACTAATATTTCATATATATATGTATATTAATTTCCCTTAGCTAAATACTTCTAGTTGTACTCAACAAGTTACTGTCAGAGCACTACTCAAATAAACTACTGGAGACCTAACTATAATCTATCCAAGAGCTATGCTCAACAAGAAATATTCATTCTTCATTATCATTTCAACAATATTCAAATTTATTCGTAATAGAGTGATGTTCATTTAATTAATTGTTGTAGTTACTCTATCTTAATTAGTTCCTGAGGTATCTGGCTGCAATGGATTCCATGAAACTGTGATAGTGAGACTACACTGGAATGCAGTTTTGGTCTCCTTAATTGAGGAAAGATATTCTTGCTGTAGAGGGAGAGCAGTGAAGGTTTACCTTCTCCAGGAACTAATTAAAGAAGAACAGCTATAACAATTAATTGACTGAACATCACTCTATTATGAATAAATTTGAATATAGCTGAAAGGATAATGAAGAATTAAAATTTCTAGTTGAAAACAGCTCCTGAATACGTTTTAGTAGCTCTCTGACAAAATTTAGCTAAGGAAAATTAATATATATATATTTATATTTTAGATGACTTCAGGTCAATGAAACAATGCCTGTGACGATCTTGTGTCATTGTTAAACAACATACGAGGGGAGATTGAATCAGTTAGGATTATATTCACTGGAGTTCAGAAGAATAATGGGGAAATTTCACCGAAACCATTACAATTCTAACAGGACGAGACAGGGTAGATGCAGAAATGATGTTCCCAATGGCCGGGGGGGTCCAGAACCAGGGGTCACAGTGTAAGGATACCAGGTAAACCACCTGGGACTAGGATGAGGAGAAATTTCTTCACCCAGAGAGTGATAAGCCTTTGGAATCGCTACCACTGAAAACAGTCGAGGCCAAAACATTGAATGATTTTAAGAAGGAGTTGAATGTAACACAGGCTGAAGGGATCAAAGGATATTGTTATATAGTAGGAATAGGCGATTGTGTTGGATGATCAGCCATGATGATAATGAATGGCGGAGCAAAATGGCAAGGTCCTGCGGGGTGTTGCTGAACAAACAGACCTTGGAGAGCAGGTTCATAGTTCCTTGAAAACGGAGTTGCAGGTAGATAGGACAGTGAAGGCGGCATTTGGTATGTTTGCCTTTATTGGTCAGTGCATTGCGTATAGGAGCTAGGAGGACATGTTGCGGCTGGACAGGATAGTGGCTAGGCCACTATTGGAATAAAGTGTGCATTTCTGGAAGGATGTTGTAAAACTTGAAAAGGCTCAGAAAAGATTAAACAAGGATGTTGCCTGGGATGGAGAGTTTGAACTGTAGGGAGAGGCTGAATAGGCTGGGGCTATTTTCCCTGGAGTGTTGGAGGCTACCCTATAAAGGTTTATAAAATCATGAGGAGCATGGATTGGGTAAATAGACAAGGTCTCTTCCCCGGGGTGAGGGAGTCCAAAACTAGAGGACATAGGATTAAGGTGAGAGGGGGAAGGTTTGAAAGGGACTTAAGGGGAAGTTTTTCACACAGAGGGTGGTGTGTATATTGAATGAGCTGCCAGAGGAAGTGGTGGAGGCTGGTACAATTACAAAATTTAAAAGGCATCTGAATTGGTATATGAATAGGAAGGATTTTGAGGGATGTGGGTCAAATGCTGGCAAATGGGACTAGATTTATTTAGGATAGCTGTTCGGCACGGATGAGTTGGGCTGAAGGGTCTGTTTCTATGCAGTATATCTCTACGACAATGATGCTAAGCTTGAAGGGCTGAATGGCCTACTCCTATTTTCTATGTTTCTATCCAGGACAAAGCAGCCTCCACCACTGATGCTCAGAAACAGCTAATCCTAACCTACAGCCCTGCAGAATTTTACACAGGTCCTTGAAGCAGCAGCTTCCGAACAAATAACCGTTCCCATCTGGAAGGACGTGGGCAGCAGATACATGGGAACACCGCCATCCTGACCTGTAAATATATCGCCATTCCTTCACTGTTTCTGGGTCAAAATCCTGGAAATCCCTCCCTAAAGACATTGTGGGTCAACCTACAGCACATGGACTGCAGCAGTTCAAGAAGGCAGGTCACCACCACCTTCTCAAGGGCAACTAGGGACGGGCAATAACTACAGGCCTGACCAGCGATGTCAATGTCCCACTGTGAATTTTAATAGAAAAATGTCTCCAGGCTCTATCTAGCAACAATATTAATTAGATTAAACAAATGAGCTTAATGAGTACTAACAGCCCAGAGTGCTGGAGACCAAATCAAAAACACGGCAAGCTTTGAAGTTAAATCCAGTTAATCTGGTCAACTCTGCACTACAAAAATCACATTAGAGCTACTAGATAGTCATTGGATAAACAATTGGTTAACTGATGACTTTCATTGAAGTGACATGCCAAATCTATCTTAAACAAAAACAGAATTTGCTGGAAAAGCTCAGCAGATCTGACAGCATCTGTGAAGAGAAATCAGAGTTAACGTTTCGGGTCCAGTGAACCTTCCTCAGAAATAAGAACAAAGGCAAGGTATACTCATTTTGGGGTGGTTGGGATTGTCAAGTAGAGTTGAATGTGCACAAGAAATAGCTACATAGAATCCTTGCAGTGCAGATGGAGGCCATTCAGTCTAAACTGAAGAACATCCCACCCAGACCCACCCCCACCCTATCCTCTGTAACCCCACATTTCCCATGGCTAATCCACCTAACCTGCACGTCCCTGGACACTATATGGGCAATTTATAATGGCCAATCCACCTAACCTGCACATCCCTGGACACTATATGGGCAATTTAGCATGTCCAATCCACCTAACTACACATCTTTGGACTTTGGGAGGAAACCGGAGCACTCTATGGAAACCAATGCAGACTCAGGGAGAATGCCTGAGGGTGGAATCGAATCTGGGTCCCTGGCTCTGTGAGGCAGCAATGTTAACCTCTGTGCCACCATGCTGCCTATCTTTGGGATCATTAAGTTATGAAGACCTCACTGTTTGTTTTATTAACCACTCTCAACCTGTCTTACTGACTTCAGTGATTTATACAAATGCACATCTAGATCCTGATGCACATGAACCCCCTTTAGAATTGCATTATTTTGTTTCATGTCTTTCTACCATAACGAATCAACTCACTATTTTCTGTATTAAAATTTCAATTGCTATTTGTTCACAAATGCCAACTGTCTTAAGTCATTTTCAGATTCTACCCTCTTCATGGTTCACAATATTTCCAAGTTTTGTATCATCTGAAAACTGAGCCCTATAGGTCATTAATATAGATCTGGAAGAGCTGGGGCGTTATTACCAAACCCTGGAGAAGCCCACTACATACATGTTCCTCCAGTTGGAAAAGCAAATAATCACCACTTGCCTTCCTGTCACTCGGCCACTTTTGCATTCATATTACTCCTGTCCCTTTTTTTCTGTGACTTGTAACTTCACTCACAGGCTTATTGCATTGCATTTTATCAAATGCCTTTTGGAAATTCTTGTACATCACATCAATGGCATTTCTTTCATCAATCGCCTCTGTTACCTCAACAGACTCAAGCAAATTCGTTAAATATGACTCACCCTTAATAAATCTATACGGTTTTCCTTTGATGACTCAGACTTGCCCAAGTGCCTGTCCATTTTGTTCTGAGTTATCAGGTGGAATATTCTTGATGGGCTGGGGAGGAGGGATCACGTCAGGTGTCTTGAGACCTGGTCAGAGATCCACTCTGTTTTTCCAGGAAAATCACCAAACCACAAGCCCATCAGGCAGTGCTGAGACCACCAAAGGACCCTGAACTAATAGGAAGTATTAACCACTGCTTTAGCCTCATGCAAATTACAGAGGCTTCCGAAAGGTTTTTAAACAGATAGAAAGAGAATAGCACTTCAGAAAAAATTATAAAATGATCTGCCCAGCAACTACAGGCCAATCAATCTAATTTATATTGGGAAATTGATGGGTAGAATTTTTTGTTGCTAGTAGTGGTGAGTTTGGAAGAGCGTAAGGTACATAATCAGGTAGAATCCCTATAGTGTGGAAACAGGCCCCTTCAGCCCAACAAGTCCACACTGACCCTTGGAGCATCCCACCCAGACCCATCCCCCTATACTACACATCCCTGAACACTACAGGCAATTTACCAAGGCCATTCTACCTAACCTGCACATCTTTAGACTGTGGGAGGAAACTGGAGCAAACCTACACTGACACGGAGAGAATGTGCAAACTCCACACAGACAGTCACCTGAGGGTGGAATTGAACCCAGGTCCCTGGCACTGTGAGGCAGCAGTGCTAACCACTGAGCTATTGTGCCACCCTAATGTCCTGGCCAGACAGAGCTGCCAGGTAACTCAAAGCAGGAAATCCTTCTGTTCAGCAGAGCCACAAAACAGGCATGGACTATCAGAGTCCCAGCATCATAGATGACCCAGGACAAAGTAAGTGATGAGAGGGGTGCAGAAAAAAATCAGAAGCAGGGCAGTGGATGACTCCCAGCAGACATTCCCCTTTCCAATATCCAGCCCAGGGATCATGCACCGATTGCATCAAAAGTCACACTGCATACCCTCTCCCTGCTCCAAGGTGGGAAGCAGTGCCATTGTGACAGGCCATCTGTAAATGGGTTCATCCTAATGGCAGAGACTCTTAAGTGGACTAAGAACATAGTGGTGTTCAGGTACATCACCACCCCTGCCTGATTATGTACCTTACCCACTTCCAAACTCACCACTACTAGCAACAAAAAATTCCACCCATCAATTTCCCAATATAAATTAGATTGATTGGCCTGTAGTTGCTGGGCTGATTGTAAAATTCCCACTCAAAGGGATATGGTTTTTCACCAGACCTGTAAAATTTACCCCATGTTAGACTATCACAAGCAGGTATGGAAAATAAACAAATAACCTGATGGAATGCTAGCCTTCATTTCCAGAATGGGCTCCGAGCATGTACAAGTAAGAGCAGCATTCGATTGGCATTCACTGTATTGTTGCTGTGTCTCATTCCCTCCTGCATGGACATACCCTTATAGTTTCTCAGCAGTTACACATTGACGGAAGGCCTTAAGGTTGACAAACATCCAGGATGACCTGGGGTGCCTTAATTGCTGCATGTAGTTGGTGGCAAACTGTAATTGGAGGAAACTTGTAGAATTGTGGGGAAACCCAAGTACATGTTTGTTGGATTGGCATTATTGCAGACAAAGTCAATACAACTCCTTTACCAGGTCATGTACTATTATCAGTCTTTTGTTTCACCCATTTCTGTGCACTGATTGGGAGATCCCGAAATGTCTCCAACAGATCCTCCAGAGATGAAAGCATCAAGGATGGTTGTCACCTTTGATACTTAATGGTAAAGAGTGGCTCAAAAGCCTTACTGCAGTCAGCTGCAACTGTCTGCCACCACTTGATAGAACATAATGAGTCTCCTCAGATATTGTGTTCTGACAAAGGCAAGGGAAGTTATCTTCTGTCTGCAGTAGAGATAACATCCTGTGATTTATACTTCTCTATCAATTCTCCTCTTTAGCTGCAGATCTATGAGCAGCATCCCACTGTTGATCATCAAAATCATTTGTGCTGATCTGAGCTCCAAACAGCGCCAAACCTTTAAAGTGGTATTCAATGTGTGTGCAGCTTTCTTTTCTATTAATTCATGGGATGTGAGCATTACTGATAAGGACTCTGCTTACTGCTAATACCCAATTACCCTCAAGAAAGTGGTAACAACAGCCTACTTAAACATGACTGAACGATCCTCAACCATGCTCTGAAATAGTCAAGTAAGCCAATCACATTGCTGTGGATCTGAAACACATATAGGACTGACCATATAAAGAGAAGTGGGGAAGCCATAAAATTGGGTTCAGTTGATCTGGCCAAGCACAGGCAGGCTCAGCTGTGGCTTTTAATCAGGGCTGGGGTAGCTCATGCATTAATTTTCTTTTATAATTTTCACAATCTATATTTGGTTAAATTCATAGAATCCCTACAGTGTGGCAACAGGCCCTTTGGCCCAACAAGTCCACACTGACCCTCAGAGCATCCCACCCAGATCCATTTCCCTATAACCCACCTAATCTACACATTGCTGAACACTACTGGCAATTTGGCATTGACAATTCACCTAGCCTACACATCTTTGGACTGTGGGAGGGAACCCACACAGACATGGGGAGAGTGTACAAACTCCACACAGACAGAGGCCTAAGGTTGGAATTGAGCCTGGGTTCCTAGTGCTGTGAGGCAGCAGTGCTAACAACTGTGCCAACATGCCACCCCAATTTAAAGTAAGTCTCCTATTACTGCTGCTCTGTTTTTGTTACTTGTCATTGAAATTTGCCAACATATTCTCTTGTTCACTGCTATTGCACTATTTGGAGCTCTATAAAAAGATTCTTAGCAATGTCGCAGCTCTCTCCTCATAACGGTGCCTAAACAGCATCAGGCCTATGATAGATCCATTCCAGGATTGTAGCACCATCCTTAATCAATACTAACACAGCCTTTTTCATTTTTGTTCACCATTGTTAAATACTTGATTTCCTTTCCTAAAGGACACTAGTAAACCCAATGAGATTTTATGGAAAGCTTGGAGTTTCAAGGTCACCACTCCCGTCTTTAGCTTTTTTCAAAAATTTCATATTTTAGTTAATTAACTTTAACTTAAATTCTCTAGCTATCACAATGGGATTTGAATTTGTATTGCCAGTTCTATTAGTCCAGGCTTGTGGATTACTCAACCAATAATGTAACCATGATGTTACCACATGATTCAATGGTGCCTCCATTCAAATGAAATTGAAATACCTGAGAATATCTTTTTTCCTCATTTGTTCATGGATGTGGGTGTTGATTTCTAGGCCAGCATTCATTGCCCATATCTAAAGGACAATTAGTAGTCAACCACAGTGCTGTGTGTCTGGAGCCACATATAGGCTAGTCAAAGCAAGGATGGCAGATTTCCTTCCCCGAAAGGACATTCATGAACTGGATGAACTTTTGTCACAACAATTAGCAGTATCTATATGTTTGCCACTGTGCTAGCCTTTTATTCCAGATGTTATAAGAGGTCTACAATGGTGGGATTTGAACTCACTCCTGCCCAAATGCCAGCTACTGTTCTGGATTACCAGTTCAGTGACATAATAGCGCCACCATATCCCCGGAATGATATTTTCCAATCAAGCTATTTAGAAATGCTATTGCACACAGGACTTGAACCCAGGCCTCCTGTCTCAGAGATAGGGACATTATCACTGTGCCACAGGAGTTCATCATCTCCCTCCTGCTGGCATATTTCCTAATCTTGGCTACAACTGCATTAGATGCTTTGTTTTTGTTGGCCGATTCCAGGAAACCAGGGAAACCTGTGAGACCAAACTTAAACTGCAAAACCTGCAACAATATTGCCCCAGTTGGCTCAAATCTGTCTCTTCCAGGGGCATGAACTCCAGGGGGAACTGTCATTGTCAATGGGTTGAAATCATTGATTTAAAACCCCTCCACATCAGCTGGAACCAAACAGACATGTTTACCCAGCCTAACGTTATCCCTATTGATTTAAAACATTCTGTACAGAGATCATAAATTTCCCTTCTTCCTTGTCTGCAGGGCAATTGGAATTTTACAGCCCCCAGGAGTGGCTTGCCATTGGATTGGGGTAGGGGGATGGGTGTTAAAAAAAAAATGACTAACATGTCAGAGGCATTGTGCTTTTTGCTTTACATAACATCACCGGTAATTTCACAGAATCCCTACTGTGTGGTAGCAGGCTATTTGGCCCATCGAGTCCACACAGACCCTCCGAAGACATCCCATTCAGACCCACTCATCCCTGTAACCCTGCAGTTCCCATGGCTAATCCCACCAAACCTATACATCCCTGGGCACTACGGGGTAATTTATCATGGCCAATCCACCCAACCTGCGCATCTTCTGGCTTTGGGAGGAAACCGGAACTCCTGGAGGAAACCCACACAGACATGGAGAGAAACTCCACACAGACAGTCACTTGAGGGTGGAATCAAACCCAGGTCCCTGGTGCTGTGAGGCAGCAGTGCTAACCACTGAGCCACCGCACTGCCCTTTTTACCAGTAGGTGCCCAGATCAAGTGCCAAGGCAGTGACATGGTCAGCTGCAAGGTGAGTTAATGGCTCCTCTTCCAACAGAGACATGTCCACCTCACAATGTATTTCCCACCACTTTACATTGACAAGGTTATGCTCCTCCTTTCATCCCCATTCACTGTGCCTGCTAGCCCAGTCCAGGTGAAATCTTGAATTTACCTGGGTGTCTGGCAACATGGCTCTCCGTTGCTGGCAATCATCTCTCACCCTACTCTTGCTAAGTTAACTTGGGTGAAAGAACTCAAGGCCCTCTGATTAGCAGGCAGGGCTGGCTGTAAAATTGTCTCACCACTGAAATTTGCCAACAAGTAAGCCCATTTATCTCCTTCACACTATTTGGACCTGTATTTTTAAATAAAAAAACTCCTTAAAATGTAACACTTGTCCATTCCACAACTGAAGCCAAATAGCTTCAGGCTTGTAAACATCTAATGTATCATAATTAGAATAATGCCATCTTCCTATTAATACTGACACCCTCTCCAACCCTTTTTTCCTCCTCTGTCATTGTGCAATATTTTGATAACAAAAATTTTAAGAACTCATTCCTGGCTGGTTTCCATCTCCCTCAACACCCATGCTGAACAAAAAACAATCCCTGTAAATTTTTTGGATTGACCTAACCCCAATGACTCTTCCTTTGGCATCCACAAAACGAACGAACATCTTAGCGACATCATGACTAGACAGTCATTATTTGATAACCTGTGTAAGGTAACAAATACTATAATATATTGTTTGTCAAATGTCTGCATTTAGCCAGCTGTTGCCAGTAGCTTCAGAAAGAATGGAAGGTCAATCAAAATCTGAAGGCAGCGCTCTGCTATTTAGTTGGCAGCTGGACTGCAGATTCTACTACTTGTAATCTATATCTGTCAGACACAACCATTTTCACATGATACTATCAAAGGAAACAGAACCAGAAACATTTTTCAGGAGAAATCCACTTACTTCAGATTCACATTTGACATCCACTGGGCATTCTCTGTCTAACAATTGTTCATTCTCCCTCCATCTCTCTCTCATCACATCAGCTCAAAATCTCCATTTCTATAGGACCAGCATGATCTCAGGGAAGCTCTGAAGTGTTTTACAAATAAATGAAGAACATAAATGTAATTACTGCTGCAATGTAGAAAGTGTGGCAATCAATTTACAGCAACTTTCCATGATGACTGAATAATCGGTCTCACCAAAGTTGCTTGAGAGATAACGAATAACCATGAAACTGGGAGGAATAGCAAGTATAACATCTTGTACTCTCACCTCTGAAGCAAGACAGGCCCTCGGCTAAGCTCCTCATTTGGAAAACAATTCTACTAATAGTGCAGCTCTCCCTCGCTGTTGCATTACAAGTGTCAGTCTAGATATTTGGTCTCTGGAATGGGTGTTGCCAACACAACTTTATGACTTAAAAGGCAAGAATGCTAACTCAGAGCTACAGCTGAACCACCAATTATTTGTCAGTACTCAACACTGCTCTGTGATGTCTTAGCCTCAAAGCACAGGCAAAATTTTTTCTCCAAAGTCCCCAAATTTTGCCTGTATTTTTACTTTCTTTAAATGAAAGAATATTGGGACTATCATAACAGGAACAAGTCATCTAGAATTAGAATTAATTTTATTATCATGTGTACTCAAGTGCAGAAGTACAAGAGTGCAGTGAAAAGTTTACAAAGTCGCCCCACATGGTGCCATCTTTGGTATATAGTATCTAGGTACCAAAACTTAGATACAAAATAGAGAAATTAAAAAAAAGTTACGTTTATTGGCACTTTCTGTTGACATTCCAACTCTCTATACTGTTCTGAAGAAGGGTCACTGGACCAAAACATTGACTTCTACTTTCTCTCCACTGATGCTGCCAGACCTGTTGAGTTTCTCCAGCCATTTTTATTTCAGATTTCCAGCATTCACAGTTCTTTCTTTCTTCATGTTTACTTTCTCTGCTAAATCTCACCACGAGTGAGAGATGCCTCATGTACTGAGTTGTGATTAATGCAAAGAACATCCTGCTGTAGGGATACCAAATCTAGGGAGGACAGTGACAGAAATGGACTTAGAATTTTAGTGAAAGATAAAACGATAAATCACAGATTTATCTTCACATACCCATGCTGTCTTCCGTTTACTGGATCTTAACCCACTCACTTAGCCTATCTATATTCCTTTGTAGTCCCCTTACAACTTCTGCACAACTTACTTTCCCACTGATCCTAGTGTCATCAGCAAATTTAGCTACTGTACCTTCAGTGTCTTTATCTAAACCATTTATATAAACAGATAGAAGGCTTCTATAAGGCGCCGCAGAGATCACTGAAGAAAGCAAAGCATATAGAAACATAGAAATTAGGTG
>JAHRHZ010000024.1:6331804-6344954 GCA_024137785.1 Ginglymostoma cirratum
GCTCGGCCTGCTGTGTTCATCCAGCTCCACACCTTGTTATCTCGGATTCTCCAGCATCTGCAGTTCCTATTATCTCTAGCCAGTCAGCTTGGCTGTTCCTGTGAAAGGGTTAGTGTGCAAGCATGGGGTAGGGTGCCAGCTGGGTCAAGAGTTAATGTGCAGTGGGGTTGGGTAGCATGTTGATTCGGGCAAGACGGAATAGTGAAGTGTTTAGCTTGGGTTAGGAGTCTGCCAGGGTCAGGTTATTAGAGGTGGGGTTAACAATTTGCTGTGATATGACTCACAGAACTCTGTTTGGCAATTGGGAGGTTGAAAAGGAAAATGATATAAAGAGAGGCCATGGTTTTGAAAGAAAAGAAAGTGGTTTTTTTCTGCCTTCAAACCTCTGTGCGACACGAAGACACCCCCATTACTAGATTCAGGCATATCGACATGACTCTGAATGGTTCTGGAGGCTATTTAAGATTCAATAATAAATTATGTGATTAAGCTATGATGCACTTTATAGTTGTACAAACTTTTTAAAAATGGCTTTGAGAACACTTACACAACACAGTTGTGTGTCAGACGAGAGATAATAGGTACTGCAGATGCCGGAGAATCCGAGATAACAAGGTGTAGAGCTGGATGAACACAGCAAGCCAAGCAGCATCATAGGAGCAGGAAGGCTGACGTTTCGGGCCTAGACCCTTCATCAGAAATGGGGGAGGGGAAGAGGGTTCTGAAATAAATAGGGAGAGAGGGGGAGGCGGATAGAAGATGGATAGAGGAGAGGATAGGTGGAGAGGAGGCAGACAAGTCGAAGAGGCGGGGATGGAGCCAGTAAAGGTGAGTGTAGGTGGGGAGGTAGGGAGGAGATAGGCCAGTCCAGGGAGGATGGACAGGTCAAGGGGGCGGGATGAGGTTAGTAGTTAGGAGATGGGGGTGCGGCTTGAGGTGGGAGGAGGGTATAGGTGAGAGAAAGAACAGGTTAGGGAGGCAGGGACGAACTTGGCTGGTTTTGGGATGCGGTTGGGGGAGGGGAGATTTTGAAGCTTGTGAAATCCACATTGATACCATTGGGCTGCAGGGTTCCCAAGCTGAATATGAGTTGCTGTTCCTGCAGCCTTCGGGTGCACTCACCTTTACTGGCTCCATCCCCGCCTCTTCAACTTGTCTGCCTCCTCTCCATCTATCCTCTCCTCTATCCATCTTCTATCCACCTCCCCCTCTCTCCCTATTTATTTCAGAACCCTCTTCCCCTCCCCCATTTCTGATGAAGGGTCTAGGCCCGAAACGTCGAGATTTCCTGCTCCTATGATGCTGCTTGGCCTGCTGTGTTCATCCAGCTCTACACCTTGTTATCTCTGTGTGTCAGACTAGATTTTGTGCTGAAATTTCAGAAGCAGAACTAGATTCCACTACTTAGTGGAAGAGTGAAGTTACTGAACCAAGGTTAACAAAATGAGACTCAATGCCTTTAGACGCTTGACTGAAAAGTTGTGAAGAGTGGTTTCCAGCTGGACTAACAAATCATTAAACCTCTGCACACTGAACCAATAGCTTCATTCACCAGAAAGGACAGATGCGGTTTCAGAAACATCTCCACATTTTGTTTAAACTGTCAACACATTATAAAGGCTACTTGTCTTCATTATGATGTTTAATGCATAGAGTTTGATTTGATTATTGCTTGTTGTGTTCTAACTGCAATATAATTGACAATGATTTGTTTAGTTCTTTGCTGTCTTGATTTCAGAAAGCTGCTCTTGCATCAGGCAAATATGATTTGGGATAGGAGCTACAGAGCTTAGGTTAGGCTGAGGTTTGGGTGAAGTGTTGGTTAGATACCTACCATGTGGTACAGAATCATAACAACAGCATGGGCTCAGTCTCCATACTAATTGTGATACTCTTGAGTCCTGCCTCCTCAAACGGCTCCATCGTGTCAAAAACAAAGATTAATAACTCCTGGACAATGAGGATATGGGGAGAGACAGTCAGATAAATTTATAGAAGGTGGAATCTAGTGGCCTAGCCAGAAGAATTTAATTCATTTTAGAAATAAGGTTTGAATTTTATTGGTAATCAGTGTTCCTTGCACTGAAGTGGAAAAGTTAACAGGGAAACCTCTACAGATATGCACTTCCCTGTGTTGTCTCAGAGCATAAAGGTCAAAAAGGGTTAACAACAAGGAGTGCCTTAAGCACCACCACTATAATAATGTCATATGAACTTATGAGGAGAACAGTTCGTTACTGTCTGATGAGTCATGAATGTGCTCAATATTGTCCAATAATTACATGGCATCTCATTTTCCACTTGGGAACTCTGTAGCCTTCAGGACTCAATACCAAGTTCAATAATTTTAGGGCCTAAACACCTTCTCCCAAGTCCTTTACCCACCCCCAGCCTAGGCCTTATCATCATATGGGCTGCTTTCAGCGCAGCCAACCCATTTTCACCTATTCATAGACCCCACAATCAGGTTTTCTCCTTCCCTAGCTTACCATTATCCAACCCTTCATTTGCGTGTCTTTCTCACCGTCTGGGCTCCATCTCCACTCCACTCATTCCTTTACCCGCTCCTCAGTCTTCAACATATATACCACCTTTTCCTAGTTATTACTAGTTCTGAGGAAGGGTCATCATCCCCTTAATGTTAACTCTGTTTTTTCCTTCACAGATGCTGCCAGACCTGCTGAGCTTTTCCAGCAACTTAGTTTTTGTTCTGATGAAAGTTTCACTAGACCTGAAACATTGATGCTGCTTTCTCTCCACAGATGCTGCCATACCTGCTGAGTTTCTTCAGCAATTCCTGTTATTGTTTCAACTTCCAGAATTGACGTCTTTCTTGGGTCATAGTATTGCAGAGTGCAGTTTTCTGCTGACAACACCTGTTTGAGAGAGTCATATGTTAATGGTCCTTCTGCCATGCATATGGCACATCCTTCTTTAGCAGCTCTCATAATAATGGTGCTTTGTCAGAAAAGTTCAGAATGTGTGGTGCCGAGAAGCTAAAGTGCCTAAGGCATCTTTGTAAATCTCCTTTGTCTTGCAGGTCTTATATCTTTAACGTTACCAGTGTCAGGAAGGATTCCACAAGTTGAACATACAGATAACAGATACAAAAAAATCAATCTGATTTACATTCAAATGCCACTTCTTGCTATTGAAAAGGTATCCTTCATGGTGAGCTGTCCATCAGTGAGTGAAGGTTCCAATCATAGTTTTCTTTGGTTTTGTCCATTAGCACAATTACATCAACAATGCTTATGTATCCAGGCAAAATTTTTATAATTCTGCCCCTATGGTGCAGGTACAGATCTTGATCAACTGAAAAGTTGTCTATTTTATTCCAAATGGTGTACAAGAGGTTAATTCCAAGATTTAGTATCCATGTGTACTGACCAATATCTATGTTTGGCATCTAGCCTGGAAAAGAATTTAGCTCCTGTGAATTTGGGATTCAACTCTCCCCTGTGTTGGAATCTCATTCAGCTGCAATAATTGCTGTAGTATCTGGGAGGGTTGGTTGACGGAATTGCATCTACTCGGAGGTGAAATACGGCATTGCCTTCAAATCTTCCCATCCTGTCCAGCTATAATTGTAGTAAATCTTGGACTGATTTATTGCATGTACTTTTGGACTCTGCTGCCACCATACCTACTTCAGCGGATAGTCACAATGTTGAGGGTTGTACATGATGCTAGACCTGCTACTGCTGGTCCTCTTCTGTCCTACTAGGTAAAATATTCTTGGCTTCCTGCTAAATTGCCATGACTGCTTTGCTTTGGTAGTGAGCCAGTACAAAAGATTGGAGACCCATTGCATGCAGTCAGTTTAGCAGTTGTCAATTGTACCAATGAGTCCCAACAATCTCAGCACATATATTTCAGAATTCCTGCTGTTTGCACTAGCTCCAATATCACTCAATATTGAGTTCCATTTTTCCAGTTTTCTTTGGACAAAAGATGTTGGTTATGGCCAAAGGTTGACTTTATCCACACAATGAGTTACATTCACATTGTGGAAAAATTGTTTGTCCTCTGGCTGGAAGTTGCCCCCTCTGGGTCTTGACTTGTCTGTCACTTTTTATGAACTGTGTTTATTGGCTGACACATTCACAATCCCTGGAGCATTCCTTGCTGCCGTTGCAATGCCATTGTGTCTGTCTTTGGTTTAGCTGTACAAAGTTACAACCCCCGCCTGGGATTTTAGAGCCAGATTTCTTGCATGGTTTGGCCCGGGGCCCTTTTCAACTGCATGACAGCAATGATTTTCAAATCCAGGACAGCTTTGTGGTGCATGCAATAGCGTTCACAACTTGCTTGCTGCTTTTTGGGCCCTGACTACTGTGTTCATACTCTCTGCTGTACCTAGTCATTGTGCATGTTGTAGTTTAGCTACAATGGCTTCATGTTTACTGCCTTCTGCTAGCAGTGAATTAATGCTGTGATTCTTTTTCCCAAAAGGTCTTTATAAAACACTTCCATGCATGTTGAGGTGATCACCAATATTTCAGCCTCTGAACAGTCACGTTCATTGACCTATGAATGCCGATGATTTTTGTCTAAGGAATATCAATTCTAAGCAATGAATTCCAAAGTTGACTCTGATGCACATCTGAAACAAAAACAAAGTTGCTGGAAAAGCTCAGCAGGTCTGGCAGCATCTGTGAAGGAGAAAACAGAGTTAACGTTTCGGGTCCGCTGACCCTTCCTCAGAACACAGATGCACATCTGTTTTTTTTTAGGACTTTCTATATTATAGGGATTGTAACAAGGTCAGCCAGGTGGACCTAATAGAATATGAGTTCCCTGATTGGGGCTGTTAATATGATCCAATCAAGGAGCCCTGGCTGACAGATATAAACGGGAGTGTCGGAGGTTCTGTTCACTCTGAGAGTTGGCACTGAGGAAGCCAGACCTGTATCAAGTACTATGCACATGTAAATAAAGGGTGATTCAGTGATGGGATACCAGTATCTATACCACTGTGCCCCACTAATGGTCAGTCTGTCCTGTTATTGGGAAAGACATATCCAGAGATGGTAACATGGGGCAGGATCCTCTAGGGGCCTGAAAGACATTGACAATGGTGAGATTTATTGCAGAATCTCTGCAGAATTCCCGCGAAGCCTATTTTGACGTTGGGAACCAATCACTGCGTCTTTAATGCGTCTGCCCGGTGGCACGGCCAATTTCTCACCGCACAACAGCAGGTTGCCAATTAAAGGTGAGGGGGCGTTTATAGCTTGCTAAATGGCAGGCAACAGCCAGTTGCCAATTAAGGGAGAGCTTATCACTTGTTAAAAGCTTCGTTAACTGCACAATCCACCTCATTACTATTCAGCTTCCAATCTTATCGAATGCCTCAAACAAGCTAGATATTGATGATTTTCACCATGGAAGCCAAGGGAGTCTTTGTGCTGCTTAGCACCAAGCAGCATCTCAGGGCACAATCTACAGACACCACCCTTGTGCACCTCTTGACCATGATAAGTCCTGTCCGCCACTGTATATATCATTGAGGAGTGTGCCAGTGGGGTGCTAAAGGAGACATAATTGGGGGAATCACTACCGCAATAGGCTGTGGTTATCAAGGATGAAGGGGGTGTGGGAAACAGGCATTTGTGGAGGTGGGGTAATGACAGTGGCAGTGGGGAAACTTGATTCCCCAAGAGGGGGATAGGCGGAACAGCATGTTAGGTTACGAGGTGGGGTGTTTTTGGGAGTAAATACCACTGTGGCCTCCCCAAAGGGAAGTGCAGAGGATCAGGGTGGTTTAGGGAGAAGTGAAGACAATTGGACGCAAAGCTCTGAGGTGGTGGCTCTCACACTGGGGAAGGTGGGTGGATATAATCTGTCAGGGTAGTGGGGTCTACAAGGGGATGTGGATGCTCTGGGTGAGGTGAAAGGGCCACCAAGAGACTAGTCAGAGCCACAAGCTACATTCAATGCCATCACCTGTTGTTTTCCAGATGTGACTGGAAACTGAAACTGTCAATGCTCAGGAGACGAACACAGTGTCTGTTTGTTCGGCAAAATTCCATAATCCACCAGGCGGCACGGTGGCTCAGTGGTTAGCACTGCTGCCTTGCAACTTCAAGGACGCGGGTTCAATTACACCCTCTGGCGATTGTCTGTGTGGAGTTTGCACGTTGTCCCTGTGTCTGCATGGGTTTCCTCCCACAGTCCAAAGATGTGCAGGTTTGGTGGATTGGCCGGTTTAAATTACCCTTAGTGTACAGTGATGTGCATACTAATGGGTCAGCCATGGGGAATGCAGGGTTACAGGGATAGAGTGGGGGAGTGGGCCTGGATGGGATGATCTTTGGAGGGTCAGCAAAGACTCGATGGGCTGAATGGCCTGCTTCCACATTGTAGGGATTCTATGTCTGCTGAACACTAGGATAATGAAGGGGTAATTGCATATTTGCCAACTCCTGATACACAGTATTTGGAAGGATATGGGCCAGGAGCAGGCAGGTGGGATTAGGTCTGGCAAGGACTGGTTGGACCAAAGTGTCCATTCCTGAGCTGTATGACTCTATGTCTTCATCTATTCGCAATATGTGCGGAGTGGACATGCTTAGGATTGAACTGCTGATCAGAAGGAATTTGCACTATTCCATTGCCCAAAATGCCAAAAGAGATAGGAACTGAAGTAGGCCATTCAGCCCATCAAGTCTGCCGTGCCATTCCAATGGGATCATGATTGATCCTCAACTGCCTTTTCCCCATGACTCTTCATTCCTTTTCTGATTAGCAATCTGTCTTGCCCTAACATATACTTAACAACCCAGCCTTGACAAACCTCTGTGGTAAAGAATTCCGCAGATTCACTACCCTCTGACAGACAAAATTCCTCTTATCTCTGTCTTAAATGTGTGATTCTTTACTCTTAGATTATGTCCTCTCCCACAACCCCTTCACATCTCCCCTATGTTTTAATCAGGTCACCTCTCATTCTTTTAAATTCCAATGAATACAGGCTCAACCTACTCAACCTCTCCTCAAATCAATCCCTCCATTCCTAGATCAGTCCAATCAACCTTTTTTTCTGGACTGCCTCCAAGGCCAGAATATCCTTCCTCAGGTAAGGGAATGAAAACTGTTCACAGTATTCCAGCTGTGGACTGACTGGTGCCTTGTATAGTTTTTGCAAAACGCCCCTACTTTTATAATCCATTCCCTTCGAAATAAGCGCCAACATTCCATTTGCTAGCCCTATTACCTGTAGAACTTGGATGCCAGCTGTTTGTGATTCTTGCATGAGGACCCCCGCAATCCCTCTGTGCTGTAGCTTTCTGTAGTCCTTCTCCATTTAAATAGTATCCAGCGTCTTCAACCTTCCGACCAAAATGCATAACTTCACATTTTCACACATTCTATTCCATCAGCCACGATTTTGCCCACTTGCTTAACCCATCTACATCCTCCACAGGCTTTTTGTGTCATCCTGTCCATTTGTCTGCCCACCTATTTGTATTTTGGTGTATGCAACTCTAGCATTGGCATCTCAATGATGCAGAGTTATCAGTCATGAATTAGAACGAGGCGAATGGCCAAGGGAGCTATAGGTTCAGGGCACCTCACGTCATCACATGTCCTGTAACTATGACGATGGAGTCTAATGAATGCAATGAAAACCTAAATGATTGATGTGGCTTTTGGGTGTGAACTGCAGTGGGCACGCCCTTGTTGCTGTGTGTTGGTCACGGAGCCAGCACAGCACCTTCACCAAATTGCCTGCCCACAATTTGACCAAGGCCATACTGGAGCTGACACTGGGGCTGCTGAAGGGTACAGTTCCCCCACCCATAGCTTTGGGCTGGCAGGAGGTTGTCCAGTATCATCTGGACAGAGCGTGCCATGTCATCGTAACGTGCTGTACTCTGCGCAGTTGGAAGTGATGTGATGTGATGGATGTTGACGGACTGGGAGAATGGGCACAACTTTCCGTGGAGGAAGATGAGGAGTCTGGGGAGGATGGAGGCCTCTTTGTGCCTGATGTTGGGCACAAACAAGCCAGACAGGACCTGATTGACTCCCAGTTCCAGGGGATGGAAGAGCTGCATGTAACAGACCAACATGGGATATAAAATAATCATTATTCATGATGTCAGCACTCGGTTTGCATTGTGGGGTGAACTGAGATCTCTACATATTTGTGTTCACTTTTGCTGTCTGTAAGTAAAAGCTCACATTTGGCATTGTCCAATTGACTTCTGACCTGGTGGTTAAACAATGATTAGGTGGAGACAATGGGGTTGTATGTGTGAGTGAGTGTCAGCCATGCCGGCTGTGTGCCATTACATCGATGGGGAAGGACAACACATGGTTACCAATGCTTGTCTGGGCATACAGCGGCCTTTCAAAATGGCACTGGGGCATGGGATACCCATCCTTTGATGATACCTGCTGAGTGGTAAGCTGTTCTGCAAGCCGTATGTGGTAAGATAGGACTCGAATCAGATGAGAGGCACGTCATAGGAACAGGGTAAATAGTTAATGGGGGGAATTTGGTAAAGATACAGCAAAAAGACATGCTCAGCACTGGGGTGGGAAGACATTCCAGAAAAGCTCAACGCAGCTAACAAACTATTCCAAAATAGCACTGTTCATAAAGAATTCAAGCGGGGAATTAGAAGCGCAAAAAGGGGCCATGAAATGACCTTGGTAAGTAGGGTTGAAGAGAATTCCAAGGCATTCTATACATACATTAAAAACAAGAGGACAACTAGGGAGAAGGTAGGATCACTCAAAGGTAAAGGAGGGAACTTGTGCTTGGAGGCAGAGGATGTGGATGAGATCCTAAATGAGTACTTTGCTTCGGTATTCACCCAGGAGAAGGATATGGAGAATAGTGAGATTTGTGTGGAGCATGCTAATATACTAGGGCATTTTGAGTTCAAGAAAGAAGTGGTGCTGGGTCTCTTGAAGAGCATTAAGGTGAATAAGTCCCCAGGGCTCGATGGTATCTACTCCAGATTATTGAGATTGAGCGTGGATTCAGAATTGGCTTGCCCTTGGAACGTAGGTGGTAGTGGTGGAAGGGTGTTTTTCAAGCTGGGGCACCATGCTCCAGAGACAGGTGAGTTAGTAAGTTTGCAGACAATACAAAGATTGGTGGAGATAACAAGCATGGGGCTAGATGAACACAGCAGGTCAAGCAGCATCATAGGAGCAGGAAAACTTGACGTTTCGGGCCTAAACCCTTCATCAGAAATGGGGGAGGAGAAGAGGGTTCTGAAATAAATAGGGAGAGAGGGGGAGGCGGATAGAGGATGGATAGAGGAGAGGATAGGTGGAGAGGCTGTAGTACCTGGTTTGCTGGAGTTGTGAATAGTGTAAAATATTGTCAAAGGATACAGCGGGATATAGATGAGTTGCAGATATGGGCGGAGAGATGGCAGGTGGAGTTTAATACAGGTAAGTGTGAAATGCTGCACTTTAGGAGATCAAATGCTAAGGAAAATATACAGTTAATTGCAGACCCCGAACAGTATTGATGTACAGACGGATCTTGGGGTTCAAGTCCGCCAATCCCTTTCTAAAAGAAACCAGGACAAAACACGCCTCTTAAAGCCATCACATCATCACAGTAAGGTATGATCCAGTGAGAATGATTATGTCAGACTGTTACTCCATTCATCAGTGGGACAGCTCTATTTTAGCAGTATTTTAGTACAAACCCCTGGATGTCAGGAAGGCATTGACAGGGTTGTTTGTTATTTTGTGCCATTGTCATTTCCAGTGCCTAGGTCAATGGCTGGTGGTCAATCTGGTTTTATTCCTCTCTTTCTTTAGGCTCTGTAGTGGTTTGCAAAGCCAGCTCAGAGACAACCACATTGCTGAGTATTTAGAGTGAGGATGGCAGATTTTCCTTCCCTCAAGGGCATGTTTTATGGTCACTACTAGAGTAGGTTTTAATTTGATGCCAAATTTTGCCACTGACTGTAATGGAATTTGAAACCATGGGCCCTGGGCCAATATCACAATGCCACCACCAACGTTCCCTCTAAGTTGTACAGTCACACAACTGCTGGGAGGTTCTGCACAGGCAGACTGCAGTAGTAACCACTTCCCAGAAGCCTTTTTTTAAAAATTCATTCATGGAATGAAGGCATTGCAGGCTAGGGCAGCATTTATTGCCCATCCCTAATTGCCCAGAGGGCAGATACGTGCCAACCACACTGAGGTGGGTCTGGAGTCACATGTAGGCCAGACCAGGTAAGAATGGCAGATTTCCTTCCCTGAAGGACATTAGTGAACCAGATGAGTTTTTTCTGACAATCGACAGTGGATTCATGGTCATCATTAGGCTCTTAATTCCAGATATTTATTGAATTCAAATTCCACCACCTGCCATGGCAGGATTCAAACCCAGGTCCCCAGAATTTTATCTGGGTCTCTGGGTTAACAGTCCAGTCATGATACTACTAGGCCATCGCCTCTGCACAGAACAGGATAAAACATTCACAGGGAACATCGACAACGACAACCCCCGACAATGCAGTTTGTTTTATAAAACTCCTGTGTCTTGCTGCTTCAAATCATTCTGTTGGTGTTCACACTGTCTTTCTTCAACTAGAGCCTGGCTGCATGTAATTCCCAGCTTAATTTTTACAAGTCAGTTTCTGTAATGCCAACAACAGCCTTCATTTGGTTATAATGAAGTCCATCCTTGGTTTACTTCATTTGAACATGGTAATGTTTCTTCACTACTCCTGTAATAAACCTGCCAGCATTGATTTGCAATCAACATATGGTACCGCAAGTCCATGCTCGTATTTCCAGTTCTTAATTTCACAGCAATACTGATTGCAAGCCCAGCACCCTGTCCACCCTCTAACGTACAAGTGACTGCAGAACTAAACAGACATATTCAGAACAGGGAAACAGTTTGAGCGTTAGGATAATTCTCCTTATATGCTAAACTGATAGTTGTCAATGTAATGGTTCAGTTGGCATTGTTCTTCCTCTGAGTTAGATAGTTCAAATCCATCTTCAGACATCTGCATATAATCCAAGCTTTCAACTGGTAGACCTGAGCAGGTTCACTGCACTGAACCCTGGATATGAAGGAATTGTCTTATGAGGAGAGGTTGAGGAGGGCCTGTACTCATTGGAGTTTAGAAGAATGAGAGGACACCCATGTTGTTATTCAAACATAAGTAAGAGAGTTTTTCTCATACCCTGGCTAATATTTATCCCTCAACCAACATCATCTAAAAGCAAATGTTTATCATGCCATTGATATTGTGGGAAATGAACCATATTTCTCCAATGTATTATTGTACAATATTACCTGTAAAATACTTTGGGGACATCCTGATGTTGTGAGAGTATTGTATGCATACAAGTTCTTTCATTTAAACAGTATTACAAGGACATCAAAGTAAGATAACAGAATGTCAGCTAGCAGGATCACTAATATTTACATGTTGTTTCATTGTAACACAAGTGAGCTGGGTGGATTCAGTTCACCTGAAGATCCTCTGATGGGTTTTATTTACAGCTAAATTAATACAAACAGTTTAGAGCAATCTCTGTAGATTACTGCAGGATGGAGAGCATGGGTCCATGTGACAACTTCTGGGTATTGGCTCACTTTTAAATTGAGTATGCCGAAGGGAAATCTCTCCAAATGAGATAATTTAACAGGACTCATAGGGATTCTTGCAGAATTAAGTGTATTAACAACCTCCTTTGCTGCATTTTGTGGGGGCTGTTGTTGACAGATAAGACTATTTTCCATTTGAATGCCAGAGAAGTTAATATTTAACTTCTCAGTTACATCTCATCTTCTCAATTACATTCTCAGCAAACACTGAATATTCAGTTTTAAGTCATAGCTAAATGAGTGGTGTGCTTAGTTCTGAAGCCAAATTCCTAAATACAGATTTAAGGTTTTTTTAGAAATGCCTTGGTAAAATGCTAAACCAATGATAGGTGTTTTTGTTTAAATCGAGCAGGTGGAACAAAATTTTCAATTGTGTAATGTAAACTGAATAGTTTCACAAATAATGATTCAAAATAATGGGCAACTTAGCATATCTAACTGCCTGCCATGAAGACATTTGATTGATTTATTGTCATGTGTAACGAAATACGGTGAAAAGCTTTGTTTACGAACCGTACAGGCACATCATAGTAAGCAAGGATGTACAGATCAAAGAGACTTAGACAAAGGGATACGGGTTATGTTGCACAGGGCGTGCACTAGGCGAGATCAACATTAGCAAGATCAGCATTATTTGAGAAGGTCAGAAATCACACGGCACCAGGTTATAGTCCAACAGGTTTATTTGAAATCACAAGCTTTCAGGCTCTTGCTCCTTCTTCAGGGTGTCAGTGAGGTGGTATCAGACACATAATTTATAAGTAAAAGATTAAAGGGTCATACCAATGATGAGGATGTATTAAACAAACCTAAGATGCTGTTAAATCTTCAATCAGTTAGAAGGTTTTAATTGATGAATATGTACATGTAAATCCCGAATTCCTTTCTAGTCACTGCCCAAAGTGAACGAAAGGTTCTATCAGTGTGAAGAAGAGGCGACATCCTAGGCCAAACAATGCATGCCAGGTGCAAGGGAGAGAAAGAGTGAGTATGTGTGTGTGTGTTGTGTGTGTGTGTCTTAGGGAGAGAGTGTGTGTCTGAGGGAGAGAGAGTGTGTGTGAGACAGAGTGTGTGTGTGTGTGTCTCTTAAACAGAGAGAGAGTGTGTGTGTGTGTGTGTCTCAGGGAGAGAGTGTGTGTGAGACAGAGTGTGTGTGTGTGTCTCTTAGGGAGAGAGAGTGTGTGTGTGTGTGTGTGTGTGTGTCTTAGGGAGAGAGAGAGAGTGTGTGTGTGCCTTAGGGAGAGATAGCGTGCGTGTGTGAGAGAGAGAGTGTGTGTGTGTCTCTTAGGGAGAGAGAGTGTGTGTGTGTGTGTGTGTGTCTTAGGGAGAGAGAGAGAGTGTGTGTGTGTCTCTTAGGGAGAAAGAGTGTGTGTGTGTGTGTGTGTGTCTTAGGGAGAGAGAGAGTGTGTGTGTGTGTCTTAGGGAGAGAGAGTGTGTGTGTGTGAGAGAGTGTGTGTGTCTCTTAGGGAGAGAGAGCATGTGTGTGTGAGAGAGTGTGTGTGTGTCTTAGGGAGAGAGAGAGAGGGAGAGAGAGTGTGT
>JAHRHZ010000024.1:6344964-6355677 GCA_024137785.1 Ginglymostoma cirratum
GTGTGTGTGTGTGTCTTAGGGAGAGATAGCGTGTGTGTGTGAGAGAGAGTGTGTGTGTGTGTGTGTGTGTGTGTGAGAAGAGAGTGTGTATGTATGTGTGTGTGTGGGGGGGATGGGAATGAATGGACACCATGCAACAATCGCCAGTGGGGGGACACTGCAGTGGTCAAAGCCATTCGCCCTTGGATCGTCGGGTAAACATCCTCCAAGGCAGATTTTGGGATACACAACGCAGAGTCGCCGAGCAGAGGCTGATAGCCAAGTTTGGTACTCATGAGGATGGCCTCAACCGGGATCTTGGGTTCATGTCGCGCTACAGGTGACCCCCCACTGCACTATACACTCTCATGCATGCATACATACATGCACACTCACTCACATAAACACGGTCACACACAGACACACTCTCACTCTACCCCCACCGCGCATACACACACACACACACACATATGCACACACGCACGCACGCACGCACACACACACACTCTCTCTCTCTCTACCCCCACCGCGCGTGCACATACACACACACACACACACACACTTGTATTTGCAGATACACTGTGTTTTGTTCAGGGAGGGGACATACAGTTTGTGGACAGTCAGTCAATGTGGCGTTTTGTAAATTTCTACTTTAGAAACAAAACCAGCCTGATTCCAAACCGAAACATGGTTGGCTTCTGGGCAGGGCCTTGCACTTGGCATGCATTGTCTAACCCAGGATGTCACCTCTTCTTCACACTGATAGAACCTTCAGTCCTCTCAGGGCAGTGACTTGAAAGGAATTCGGGATTTACATACACATATTAATCAATTAAACCTTCTAACTGATTGAAGATTTAACAGCATCTTAGCTTTGTTTAATACATCCTCATCAGTGATGTGACCCTTTGGTCTTTGATACTACCGCTCTCTCTAACAGTTGAAGGAGGAGCACGGTTCTGAAAGCTTGTGTTTTCAAATAAACCTGTTAGAATATAACTTGGTGTCATGTGATTTCTGATCTTGTCCACTCCAGTCCAACACCTGCACTTCTACATCATAGTATTATTTGAGGCTAGAGAGTCCATTCATTAATTTAATATTCCTGAACCTTCTGGTGCATGTGTTCAGGCTTCTGCATCTTCTGCCTGACGGAAGAGGTTGTACGAGATCATTACCAGGGTGTAATGGGTCTTTGATGATGTTGGCCACGTGAACCGTTGAAATAGAGCCCATGGATGGAAGGTCGGCTTCCGTGATGTTCTGGGCTGTGCACACAGCCTTCTGTAGTTTCTTACAGTCCTGGGCACAGCAGTTGCCATACCAGGCTATTATGCACCTAGGCAGTGTGCTTCCAATGGTGCATCTGTAGAAGTTGGTGAGGGTCCTTATGGACAAGCCAAATTTCCTGAGCTGCCTGAGGAAGAAGAGGCGTTGTTGTGCCTTCTTAACCGTCTCATTTACATGGGAAGTCCAGGACAGGTCATCAGTTATCGTCACTCCGAGAAGCTTGATGCTCTTCACTCTCTCAACCTCAGTTCCGTTGATGTAGATGGGGACATGTTCTCCTCCTTTCTTTCTACAGTCAATAATCAGTTTTTTAGTTCTGCCAATGTTGACAGAGAGTTTGTTCTCATTGTACCACATCGCCAAGCCCTCTATCTCCCTTCTGTATTTTGACTCATTGTTATTAGATATCCATCCCACTACAGTGGTGTCGTCAGCAGACTTGTAGATTTCACTTACCTTAAAGTCTGCATTATTGTTAATGTACAGGAAGTCCCCACTTAAAATTTTCTGAAACGTGAGAATTTATGTGAACCTTAGTTTTCCATCGTAATCAATGTAATAGTCAGAGTTATGTTCCTTCTCACATGTTTTGCCTGGAAAAAATGTTGAAATACTGTACAACGCATGTATAGCATTCCTGGCTGAAATAACATGCAAACAAAATATGTAACTAAATGTAAAATAAATGCAACACAGTACACCCCTTGTAGAGTAGTTTTAAACATATTTTAGAGAAATATACTCAACTATTTTTGATTTACCAGGCTCCATCTAGTGACAGACAATAATCAGTGCTGGGTGCTGTGGAGTCCCTGCGCTAACCAGACTCTGTCACTGTATGAAGCCAATGTTCTCTATTTTTTGAGACACCTGTTTAGATTTCTTCATCTGAGCGGTATATTTAAACCGAGCACCCGATCAGCATAAGTCATGCGGTAAGCTTTTTGCAGTGCATTTATTAGCAATTAAATGAGCACATTTATATTATTCTACAGTTACAAGTCTACTTCTGTAGCAGTTGTTTTCTGGACGTTCAATATTTAGACATATGATAGCTATTTCTGTTGGTTTAACCATAGAGTCATACAGCATGGAAACTGACCCTTTGGTCCAACTTATCCATGCTGACCAGACATCCAAATTTGACCTAGCCCCATTTGCCATCATTTGGCCCATATCTCCCAAAACCCTTCCTATTCATATACCCATCCAGATGCCTTTCAAATGTTGTAATTGTACCAGTCTCTGGCAGCTCAATCCACATACACCTTCTGTGTGAAAAAGTTATCTCTAAGGTCCTTCTTAAATCTTTCCCCTCTCACCTTAAACCTATGCCGTGTAGTTTTGGACTCCCCCACCCTAAGAAAAAGAAAATTGGGAAATACAGTCATAGAGTCATACAGTACAGAAACAGGCCCTTCAGCCTACTATGTCTATACTGACCAACAAACAGCAAACCACTCTAATCTCATTTATCTGCACTTGGTCACAGAGTCATAGAAACGGAAACAGACCCTTCCATCCAACTCGTCCATGCCAACCAGATTTGCTAAATTAACCTCGTCCCAATTGCCAGCATTTGGCCCATATCTCTCTAAATCCTCCCTATTCATGTACCCATCCAGATGACAATGCTGTGGCATGTTAAGAGCTCTTTCAAATGCTTCTTAGATGTTTCTGTCAAGAATTTCACTGTGAACACTCGTTGCCGGCATCTTAATCGACTGCGACATTCTAAAATGAAAGTGGAATATCACAAGATGCTGGAAACCCTGAAGTAAAAGCAAAAAGAGCTCGAAATGTTCAATAGGCCTGACAGCAGACAGAAACAGAGTCAATTTTCCAGATCAGGTATGCAAGTTTTCAGAACTGGAAGAACTGACAGCAGCAATATTTAACTCAAAACATTCACTCAGTTTCTGTCTCCACAGATGCTGAGTACCTTGAACACCACTTTTCACTCCATGACATGGTAAAATACAGAACCAGCATCAGGGAGAGAGCAGATCACTCTCCACGGTGTGACTGAATGGATTAGCGTAAATTCCATGAGACTGGGTCACTTAGTAAAGTAGCAAAGAATTCAGCACCAATCAGGGAGTAATGAAATTGTTACAGTAATCTTTCCCTCTTCCACTTGCCCTGATTACTCAATAGTCAACAGAGAAGACTTCATTTCACCTCTATTTGTACTGGCCAAAGATCAAATGCATTTTTTTCCACTTCAGATTCCTCAGAAATAAAACTCGTGATACAGAAATCACTGGAAAAGCTCAGCAGTTCTGGTAGCATCCGCAGAGAGAAATCAGAGTTAAAGTTTCGAGCCCAGTGACCCTTTTTCAGAACTGAAGTAAAATTCTGCTTTTGTTTCTGATTTCCAGCATCCGCAATTCTTTTATGTTTTTATAATACAGGAGGACGATGGGCTTAGAGCTCCACCTCGTGGCCACTGTGTTTGCACACAGGACAAGTAGAGAAAGTTCACCCCGACATTCCAAGGCTTTTTAAAAAATTTAATCATTCATGGGATTTGGGCATTGCTAGCTTGACTAGCATTTATTGCCCACTCCTAAGTGTCAACCACATGTCTGGAGTCACATGTAGACCAGATCCTGCTCCTATGATGCTGCTTGACCTGCTGTGTTCATCCAGCCCCATGCTTGTTATCTAGGTAAGGATGGCAGTTTCCTACCCTAAAGGGCATTAGTGAACCAGACAGGTTTTTCCTTGAACAAAAACAAAGTTGCTGGACAAACTCAGCAGGTCTGGCAGCATCTGCGAAGGAGAAAACAGAGTTAACGTTTCGGGTCAAGTGACCCTTCCTCAGAACTGAACATTTAGTAACGGTTTCATGGTCATCATGAGACTATTAAGTTCAGACTTTTATTGAAATCAAATTCCACCATCTGCTATGGTGAGATACAAACCTGGGTCCCTAGAACATTCCCTGGGTCTCTGGATTAACAGTCCTGTGATAATACCACAAGGCCATCACCTCCCCATTAACATTGATACAGGATATTGATTGACAACGTGAAAACTCAACATTACATTGAAATGACACAATATCGGGACAGTCCACTCAAGCTCAATCAATCCATGTTAATGTTCACAATCTCATGATCAGTAGTCGTAATTCCACAGACTCTCCCTATTCCTGCATCTATCTTTCAAACACTTGCCATAACTTTCTTTCAAACACTTGTTAAAGGAAAAGATGTTGAAAGAACTATTCACCCACCACACTGTGCTCACAGATCTACTCTAGCTCCCAGTCCAATAGCACCACAAATTGAGAACATTTCTTAAACTTATGTTCAAGTCCTTCCACTCACTGAGCTTTTCTCTGTGTCTAAAACCTTTGCAAATGCTTCCAGCCTCTAAGATCTTGGCGTTCCTACAGTTGTAGCATCCAGTACAGCCTTGTTATTCTTTGCCCACTATTGGCAGCCATGCCTTCAGTTGTCGAGTCTTAAGCTCTGTAATTGCCTCTCTAAAGCTCTTAGCCAATTTAGCTCATTTCAGTCCGTCAGGACACTCTTAAACAACAGTGTTCCCCCGTGAGCCAGAAGTAATCATAGAGGACCTTAAAAATAGCCATAAAAGACAAAGAAGTATCCAGTTTCTATCTCTTGGTCAAGTAGATGGAAGATTGTTATTGCTGAAACTTCCAAAACCATATTCCCAGATTCCAATATCAGAAGCTCAGTACAGCTCAGGGATGGAGCTGTCCATGATGTTGCATACAGCTCAATCAATGATCTGACTTCAGAAGTAGAAAGAAGTACAAGGAAATTTACCTGTGAACTGTTGCAAATTTCCCTTAGCTTTTACAAGTATCTGTGATCTTTGGGTAACTCTATCATCTCATGCAATTTTTGTATTTCCAACAATTCTGATACATCAGCTCACTTTGAATAATAAATTCTAAATTCTGTAGTAATCTAGTATCTGTTGATTTAAGTCTTTATTGTTACCGTTCATTTAGTGCCTATGTGTATATTCACAAGATCTTTGCCTTGTCACGCCAGCTAGTGCAGTTACACAAGTAGGCAGCTTGACTTGCTGTTCACCAGGCCTCAGACTAGTACAAAGGGCACTTTAGACATTTGAAGTGGGGCTTCAAGCTCTGGGAAAAGCCACAGTACAATAGCAAAGACAGGGAGCACGGCAAAATCCTGGCTGTAAACTGTGGCTGGCAGGGCTGTAATGAGGAAGGGGCAGAGGGGGAAGATAGATGGAGATCATCAGGTAGTAAGTAACTCCCTGACTTCAATGGGTTGTTGGGGGGGGGAACATGGAGGAAAGCACCAGGCATGTTCACCTCATATATCTCGATCTGGGTGGGTGGCTGTGGGGTGAAAGTAGATGCGTTGGGTAGGAACGTGTGTAAGTGTGCACCCCATGGGGTTGACAGGATGGGCTATGAGGAAGAGGATGCAAATACTTGGGGGTCTCACTAATAGGAGCAGGCTATAGCTGGGAGCTGCTAAAAGAGGAACACTCACTATGGTCTTCTATCTGGAACTTGAAAGTGCATGATGGGAAGGAAATGTCTGCGACCAAATTCTGAATGGGCGGTATGCATGACTCGACATGTGAGAGAAGTTGCAACAACATTGCTCACTTGTCCCTGACAGTGCAAACGCCTGTATAATGCATACTCCCTGAACACTTTGCACCATTGATCCTCCCTGAAGGTGCCATAATCCTTGCAGCTGTGATCCACATAACTGCAGCTGACAACAAAGGGGGATGGGAGAGCGGATGTTTTAGAATCTGAAGAGCTGGCAGAATGGCAGCAGTCTTCCATGGGGAAGGATAATAATTCTGAGCAGGAGAAACATTACCTTCAGTGTGATAGAGCACAGCAGAGACAGGAGCAACAAGCCAGACAGGACCGAACAAGAGCAGATTCCAGTCCGCAAGAACTAGGCTCAGTGATCAGTCATTGACTGGGAATTTGTCAGTGCTTGAAAGACTGGCACCCCCTGTCTGTTCACAAATGCAAGATGCCACCCGAAGGCTGCAGGAACAGCACCTTATATTTCGCTTGGGAACCCTGCAGCCCAGTGGTCTCAATGTGGACTTCACAAGCTTCAAAATCTACCCCCAGCCGCATCCCAAAACCAGCCCAGCTTGTCCCTGCCTCCTTGACCTGTCCGTCTTTTCTCCCACCTATCCACTCCTCCCACCTCAACCTCCACCCCCACCTCCTACCTACCAGTCTCATCCCCACCTGCTTGACCTGTCCTTCTTCTCTCCACCTATTTGCTCCTCTATCCACCTTCCATCATCGCCTCCCGTTCTCTCCATTTATTTCAGAGTGCCCTTCCCCTCCCCCATTTCTGAAGAAGGGTCCAGACCCAAAACATCAGCTTTCCTGCTCCTCTGATGCTGCCTGGCCTGCTGTGTTCATCCAGCTCTACACCTTGTTATCTCAGACTCCAGCATCGGCCGTTCCTACTATCTCTGTGCAACTTCTGTTTGATTGTTTATTATTCACTTTCGCTGTTGCTAATTACTAATTAATGTTTTCGTCTGTTTGAAGGCTTTCCCATATGAGATGGTCCCGTATTTAACAATGAGGAGATGGTGGGGTATATTGAGCACTGGGGAAAGTACTGCATTCCCTTAAACAGGGTTCTAGAATGGAATGACACAAAGGACAGGTAACCTGTGTGGCTTGATCCTTAAATAATAATACATTTACGAAAGTGCACTTATCTTTGCACTGAAGTGTCAGCCTTGGCACCTACGTGCTATCTCTGGCAAGTGTTTGATTTTGGTTCCTCTCCTACTATATGCATGGTGAAGGGCCACTCCTGGCTGGCAGTACTGGCCTGGGCACATTCCTGGGCTTTAGAGATGGCACTGGTACCAGGAGTCCTGGGAGGCTCTGGCAGTGGTGAGAGGGTAGATGCATTAAGTGGGATGCTATGGAGGTGTGATGCATAGTATTTGAGGAAAATAGCATGAGAAATCTTGCTAGGACTCACAAGAGAGAAACCTTCCATGGAGCTTACCAAAATTGACACTTTGCCAATATCTGAGGTATTTCAGCCAACAGTTTCAGAGCAGCTAAAAGACAAATGCTTGCATGTACAAAGAGGCTAATGCAGTAGAAACACCTCCTTTAGAAAACGTATCCTAAGCATTGTTAAAGGAGATTGGTGATTTGTGAGCAACAGCACGGGTTTATACCAATGTACGCTATGAGGCTTGATACAGGTGTGACTGTCACTGTCCTATCAGACCAAATGACACGGCTGTAGAAACAGACATTAAAACCTACCCATATGAGATTGAAGGTAGCAAGTGGGATAACACTCAAGAAAACAGATATGCTATGAAATAACACTGCAACACAAGGAGTGGAAGAGAGTTGAAGATGGTTATATCAACACTTCTCTCCTTTCAGAATGCGCTCATGTCAAGATAGTAACACTCTTCTAATAGCAGAAGGAACTCGGCTAGTACCCTGAGAAAAACAGATCCAGATCCTAACCATTGTTAACCACCTGATCAAGGAGCAACCCATAGAAGATTTTATTGAGCTTCCTAGATTCATACTGGAACTCAAAATGTAGAAAGAATTTATTGAGACTATCTATGTTGGCAAAGGAGAATTGTTTCATATGGCCAATAGGATGGAAGTAGCAGTCTTTACAGGAGTGGTAGAAAGGTGTTCCATTCCCATCAATAATCCATTGCGTCCCAAAGATAAAACTTTCAGTGCCAGTGTCAGAGATCAATCTAAGTGAGCGACAATCCTCCAGTAAGAAGACTGAGGATGTGAAAATGTCTAGTTCACCAGAAAGACATCCACAGAAAGTGATATCCAACCTAAATAAGAAGTTGAAGTAAAGAGCTTATGGATCAGGTAGAACATAGAACATAGAACATAGAACATTAAACATTATAGCGCAGTACAGGCCCTTCGGCCTTCGATGTTGCGCCGACCTGTGAAACCAATCTGAAGCCCATCTAACTGACACTATTCCATTATCATCCATATGTTTATCCAATGACCATTTAAATGCCCTTAAAGTTGGTGAGTCTACTACTGTTGCAGGCAGGGCATTCTACGCCCTGACTACTCTCTGAGTAAACAACCTACCTCTGACATCTGTCCTATATCTATCACCCCTCAATTTAAAGCTAGGTCCCCTCATGCTAGCCATCACCATCCGAGGAAAAAGGCTCTCATTGTCCACCCTTTCTAATCCTCTGATCATCTTGTATGTCTCTATTAAGTCACCTCTTAACCTTCTTCTCTCTAATGAAAACAGCAGTGACCCCAAAACATGTATCAATAAAATGGAGAAAAGAGTCATAGAGTCACACAGCAAGGAAACAGGCCCTTTGGTCCAACCAGTCCACGCTGACCCTGTTCTCAAACTAAACTAATTCCATCTGCCTGCGTTTGGCCCACCTCCCTCCAAACCTTTCCTATTCATGAACTTATCTAAATGTATTTGAAATGCTGTAACTATACCTGCATCCACCACTTCCTCTGGCAGTTCATTTCACACACAAACCACTCTGTGCGAAAAAGTTGCTCCTCATGTCCTTTTTAAGTCCTTCTCCCCTCACCTTAACAATATGCCCCTAGTTTTGAACCTCCCCCCCAAGCCCGGATTTGAGTGGATGGGAGTGAGAAGAATTGCACAACCTTTAATCCACCTGAATATGTGAAGTCAGGGGCTTAGGGAGAGACAGCAGAGTGGTAAATGTAAATGTGGTTATGTACATGAATGGATCGATATTAAAGATCAGTGAAAATACTTAGGGAAATGTTGCATAAGATAATTGAAATGGAAGAGTTAATGCTAGTTTGTTTAAGCTCCTCCCAATCTGAAATGGCCTACAGTGTTTGGGTGCAGTATCAGGCAGTCCATTATGAGGTGCCAATAGAGATGTAATGCCATAAACTTTAAGTGAGTTTATTCCTAACTATTCAAGTAACTTGCACCTACAGCTGTCATGCAATAAACAGCTTGTGTGACCTAAGACAAATACCTCTTCTTGTTAAGACTTGCCTTTTGTCTATCTACTGGCCATTAATAATAAGACAGGCCTTGTATAGAAAGGAAGGTTAAGAGTGCTGTATGAAGCAGTCCCATGCAATCGTAGAATGAATAACACCAGGTGCCTGGCCACCATGTAGTGTTGTGGCCTGGATGAGACTATCTTTCGTGTTTACATTGATTGTTTTCAATGGCAGACCCTCTTTAGTTTTTTGAAGGGACTGCTCCTAAACGTTTGGTTGAACCTCAGCCTCATGGTCCTGATGTACCCCATTGGGGGAGGGGGCTAACAGGTCAGAGGGCCTTGTTGTGGGCGAAAGTGGTCATTAACAGGTCCAGGCAGCGGACCATGGCAGGGGTTTTTGTTCCTGACTGCCTGGTCCTCTTTCGCAGTTATTTCCGCATTCAGGTGTCCCTGGAGAGGGAGCACGCGGTACTCACAGGAGAGTGGGACTTGTTGAGTAGTTCTTGCCACAAGCCAGCACAGATACAACAGGCCAAATGGCCTCCTTCAAAGCTATAACTGTTATAAGGGATTCCATAATACACAGCAATCATTACTCCTAGTGGGGAATTGAGAACAAGAGGACAGAATCGTCAGATTAGTGCTGGGCCATTCAGCAATGAAATCGGAAAGGTAAAAGAACAGTCGAAATTGTAAATGATCTTTCTCAAAAGACCAGATGTTAGGGCAACTTGAAATTTTCACAATTCAACTCAATGGGTCTTTCTTTGTTAAGGATTTCGAGAAAATGCAGGTGAATGAAGTTGCAGTGCATGTCAACCAAGGTCTAACCGAGTTGTGGAGCAGGACCAAAGGGCTGAATGGCCTATTTCTGCTCCTACCTTCCAACTTGGCCACGTCAAGGGACACGACTTTGTCACCTCAGCTTCACTGTCATAAGCATCATTGCAGAGCTATGGGATGTGCTGTGGGGTGACCTTTAAGGCAACATCCATCAAAGAGGCAGCTCTCCCTTTAAGCTTGAAGAAGGTCAGAAGTCACATGACACCAGTTTATAGTCCAAAAGGTTTATTTGAAATCACAAGCTTTCGGGCTGCTGCTTCTTCATCAGGTGAAGTTTAAGTTTGAAGACAATCATATAGTTAAACTTTTACATGACTGTATCTCCTTCCAGGGGAAAAAAATCCCAGATCAGCAGGCTTTCAGTCCATGAAGGCATACGGCAAGTGGTAGGCTCTGTCATTTATCCAATGTCAAACTGTATTTCAATCATGAGGGTCCTTTTATTATCATAATGACCTGTGACTACCTCTGAGCCCAAAGTACCCAGCGCTTTATAATAGAGGGAATGGGCATGCAGTGTGTATACAGCACAACCTCAATGAAGGACAGTGTGGAGCTGGAGGAACACAGCAGGCCAGGCAGCATCAGAGGAGCAGGGAAGTTGAC
>JAHRHZ010000024.1:6356077-6394635 GCA_024137785.1 Ginglymostoma cirratum
CATCAGAGGAGCAGGGAAGTTGACATTTCGGGTCAGGACCCTGCTCCTCTGATGCTGCCTGGCCTGCTGTGTTCGTCCAGCTCCACACTGTGTTATCTCTGACTCCACCATCGGCAGTTCTTACTATCTCTCAATGAAGGACAGACCTCTTGTTAATATGCTCGAGAAACACTGCCTTGGCTTCAATCGAGTATTGATGAAGATAACAGTTCCTTTCATTGGTTCTCGGTCTTTAAATGGTAATGACATTTTGTGCTGGCTATCCGTGAGTAATTTAATTTCTGCACAGTTTTAGACTCATGGAAATTCATGGAATAATTTGCTTCTTAATAGCTGGATCTTTTATCATTGATTCTTTCTGCAGCTAGAGCTGTTAAACAGTTTGATATGTTCCACCTACGAGCAGTTGTCAGGAGATATTTTCTATTTGCATTTCCTGAAGGAGGAGGTGGGTGAGCAGTAGAGACACAGAAGACAGGTGAGATTCAAACTTCGACTCTCCCTGTGAGCAGGTTTTCCTCTGACCCCTCACACATACATGGGTCAGAGTCTCACTCCTCTGATCTCATCAGCACTGACATCGATTCCCAAAGGAAGCACTCTGCACACTTCCTACACATCAGCTCAAACATATGGACGGTTCTGTCAGTGTTTGTCAAGTTTACAGCTTTGAATGATTGTTTGGCTGGGTACTTGCTTGCAATGGTGAGGGAATGCTCAAGTCGCCCAAGCTTGTGGTATCAGACAGATCACTAGTTTTAACACTTGATATGCAGGAGAGGCGAATACAAGATGTTAACACTGAGTAACTTGACCGACTGGTCTGAGCCTGTAGTTTCTTTCCTGCTGCCATTTGCTCCCGTCACTATGGTCCCACTACAGGTTTGTCCAGGCCTCTCTAAAACCTGTAGCTTGCAACACATCATCATCACACACGGCAACATGGTGTTTGCCAGGACTTGGGTGGTGGGGAGGACAGGAGGGTCATTGGTGAAAGTTGTTTTTTATTCATTCCCGGGACGTGGGCATCGCTGGCTAGGCCAGTATTTATTGCCCATCCCTGATTTCCCAGAGGGCAGTTGAGAGTCAACCCCATTGCTGTGGGTCTGAAGTCACATGTAGGCCAGACTGGGTAAAGCTTCCTTCCCAAAAGGGCTTTTCAGAGAGTCAGCAATGGTTTCAAGATCATTCGACTCTCAATCCCAGATTTAAATTCTAACATCTGCCATGGCAGGATTTGAACCTAGGACCCCAGAACATTATGTGGGTCCCTGACTCTAATGATAATACCACAAGGCCATCACCTCCCCTAATCCAATAATATTCACCAGGGCAGAACAGTGAGAGAGCAGAGTGAACAGTAGGGGCTAATTCTTTTTAGTTTTACACTGGAAAGATTCCATGGAGTCAAGAAGAGTGATAATTTTCTGTCAAGGCCTTCTCTCTCCCTCCCTCCACTGCCATTCATTTAATGACCCTCCCCTGCAGTTACCATGCACTGCGATCCATCCCCTTCAATCTTTAATTCTTTTTGCTCAGTTCACAGTACTTGCTATTGGCCTTGTTCTGTCTGCTTCAGGCGTCCAATATTTAAACAACAACGGGCGGCCGGAAATCACTTGAGCTCTTCTTCATCAATAATTTGTGAGTGGGTCACCCACAACACCAAACCTCTGCCTCCCCTACACCCTACTCCACCAGCACGCTGCCCCTGCACCACCCAAACCGATTCTTTTCTTTTCCCACTTGAGACATTCCTTCCCAAGACTTCAAGTTTTGTCATGTCTCCAGTGCAATGTGAATCGAGCCCACAGTTGTGTGCATCCCCAGAACTTCCACAGGTGCAGGTCGCAATTGGCAGATGCTGAAACAGTTAGGGGTCTGTCTCCATCAATAGTTCCTTGGCCATGGCAATGCACCATTGCATGTGACTACCCCATTGCTTTGATAACTGCCCCGGAAATGCAAGAATGCTACAGCTCAGTTGAGCTCAGTGGCAGTGTACCAGTGTCAGAGTCAGACTGTTACTGGTTCAAGCCACTCCGGAAACTTGACCACACCATCTAAGTTGATCAATCAGAGCAGAATGAGAGGGTGCTGCAACACTGGAGATGGTGCAGGTTCGATGATATCCCATGGACACTTTCAGTTAGACATAAAAGATAAGGAGGGACTATTTGAAGAAAGGCACAGAATACATTGCCGTGCACTGGCCAATATTTACCTCTCAACCAACATCGCTGAAATTTGGTTCATACTTTGTTGAATTGGAAAGTCATCAAATGGGCAATTTTTTGAGGGTTTACTCTCACTGGCCAGTTTTCTGAGGTTGCTGCTGAAAATGGCTGCTGTCTGTGAAAATCTTGAGTTTAGATGATATTTCTCCCTTCTGCAATTATCTAACATGGAGACCAAATGGTACCTCGGAGATGTACAAAACGCTGGCTCTGGTTGTGTTGCACCAGAGGCATAGCGAAACTTGAAGACTTGCAAAAGATTGGGACGGGTTTCAACCTGGAAAAGAGAGGGAGGAAATCAGTTTGGGCAGTGCAAGGGAAAAATGTTGGTGTGGTGGGGTGTGGGGGGAGGCAGAGATAATAAAAAGCTTCTGCTTTTTCGGACATTTGCAGCCACTGGCCTGGAGTGGGTTTTCATTGTGTAAATTATATCAATCGAAGCTCAGATGGTTGCGACAGATTTCCACCATTCACAATCGTGTCTCATCATGACACAATAGTACAAGAAGGCCCATCACTATCTTCTCAAGAGCAACCAGGCACTGGGCAACTCAGTTCACCCTTGCCAATGATGTCCAAATCCTAAGAATTAAAAAAAACAAATTGGAAATAGGATCTTTTGTAAAATCCTGTCTCTGGTCCCTGGTGTATGATGCAGAGAATAAGGTTTCCCTCAATCAAGGTGTAAGCATTCCACAGAAATACGGACAATTTAGAGGAGGGGCTTATGGTTGACCACCAAGAGTGGCTTGGCAGTAGCATGACTGATCGATCTGGTCGGGTCCTAAAGGTCACAACTGCTAGACTGGCACAGCAGCAGGTGGTGAGGGAACCAATAAGAAGGAAAATATACTTGATATCATCCTTACCAATCTGCCAGCTGCAGGTGTATCTGTCCATGACAGCATTGGTCAGAGCAACCACCACATAGTTCTTGTGGAGATGAAGCCCAACATTCACTTTGAGAATACCCTCCATCATGTTGTGTAGCACATCACAGTACTAAATAGGACAGATTTTGAACAGATCTAGCGACTCAACACTGGCATCCATGACGCACTGTGGGCCACCAAAAGCAGCAGAATTATACTCCAGTACAATCTGTAACCTCGTGACCCAGCATATCCCCCACTCAACCATTACCATCAAGCCAGGGGATCATTCCTGATTCAATGGACAGTGAAGGAGGCCATATCAGGAGCAGCACCAGGCATACCCGAAGATGAGGTGTCAACTTGGTGAAGCCACCAAACAGGACGACTTGCAAGCCAAAACAGCGAAAGCAGCAAGTGATAGACAGAGCTAAGCGATCCTAAAAGCAACGGATCAGATCTAAGCTCTGCAGTCCTGCCACATCCAGTTGTTAATGTTGGTGGGCAATTAAACAACTCACTGGAGGAGGAGGCTCCATAAATATCCCCATCCTCAATAATGAGACAGGCCAACAAATCAATGCAAAAGATAAGGCTGAAGCATTCGCAGCAATCTTTCAGCCAGAAGTGCCAAGTGGATGATCCATCTCAGCCTCCTTGAGTGGTCCCCAGTATTACTTATACCAGTCTTCAGCCAATTTGATTCACTCCACGTGGTTTCAAGAAACAGTTGGAAACATAGGATACCGCAAAGGCTACAGGCCCTGACAACATTCCCGTAATAGTACTGAAGACTTGTGCTCCAGAACTTGCTGCTCCCCAGGCCAAGCTGTTCCAGTACAGTTACAACACTGGTACATATCCAACAATGTGGAAAATTACTCAAGTATGTCCGGTATGTAAAAAAGCAGGACAAATCCAACCCGGCAGGTAATGATCCCATCAGTCTACTCTCAATCATCAGTAAAGTAATGGAAGGTGCCATCAACAGCGCTATCAAGCAGCACCTGCTCAGCAATAACCTGCTCAGTGATGCCCAGTTTGGGTTCCACCAGGGCCTCTCTGCTACTGACCTCATTACAGCCTGGGTTCAGACATGGACAAAAGAGCTGAATCCCAGAGGTGACGTGAGAGTGACTGATCTTTAAGGTCACATTCGACCAGATGTGACATCAAGGAGCCCTAGCAAAATTGAAATCAATCAGTATCAGGGGGCAAACTCTCTGCTGGTTGAATTCATAGCTGGCACATAAAAAGATGGTTATGGTTGTTGGAGGTCATTCATTTCAGCTCCAGGATATCTCTGGAGGGGTTTCTTAGGCCCAACTTTCCTAGCCCAACTACCTTCAGCTGTTTCACCAATGACCACCCCTCCATCATAATGTCAGAAGGTGGGATGTTCACAGGTGATTGCACAATGTTCAGCACCATTTGTGACTCCTGAGACACAGAAGTAATCCATGTTCAAATGCAACAAGATCTGGAGGATATCCAAGCTTAGGCTGACAATTGGCAATTAACATTTACGCCACACAAATACCAGACAATGATGATCTCCAGTAAGAAACAATGTAATCGCCACTCTTTGACATTCAGTGGTGTTACCGTCACTGAAACCCGCAAAATCAACACCCTGCAGGTTACCATTGACTAGAAACTCATCTGGATTTGCCATGTAAGTACAAGAACAGGTCGGAGGCTAGGAATACTGTGATGAGTAACTCACCTCCTGATTCCCCAAATCCTGTTTATCACGGACAAGGCACAAGTCAGGAGTGTGATGGAATACTCCTCATTTCCTGGATGGGTGCAGCCCCAACAACACTCAAGAATCTTGACCCCATCCAGCATAAAGCAGCCTGCTTGATTGGCACCAGAAGTATCCACAAACATTCACTCCCTCGACCACCAATGCTCAGTAGCAGCAGTGTGTCTTATCTACAAGATGCACTGCAGAAATTCACCAAAGATTCTTCTATGGCACCTTCCAAACTATGACCACTGCCATCTAGAAGGACAAGGGTAAAAGATACATGGGAACAACGCCACCTGCAAGTTCACCTCCAAGCCACTCACCATCCTGACTTGGAAATATATCACCGTTCCTTCACTGTTGCCATGTCAAAATCCTGGAATCCCCTCACTAAGGGCATTGTGGGTCTACCTACAACACATGGACTGAAATGGTTCAAGAAGGCAGCTCACCACCGCCTTCTCAAGGGCAACTAGGGTTAGGCAATAAATCCTAGCCAGCCAATGATGCCAACGTCCCATGAGAGAATAAAAAGAAAAACAGTTCAATGTGGGGCAGAATTGTATACAAGTGCTACTATAATAAGAGCCACCCACATCTTCCAGGACTGTACTCTCCCCAATCCAACTTAAACAATCCAAGTCATGCAGTTGTTCAGTGTCGATGACTTCAATGACATCACAAAAACATGTCAACATCTAATACTCCTCCTGGACATGATCATCAGTGACCATAAAACCATAAGATATAGGAGCTGAATTAAGCTATTCACCCCATCGATTTTGCTCCACCATTCGATCATGGCGGATATATTTCTCAACCCCATTCTTCTATCTTCTCCTTAAAAACTTTGATCACATTACCAATCAAGAACATATCTATTTCTGTCTTAAATCCACTCAATGACTTGGCCTCCAAAGCCTTCTGCAGTAGTGAATTCCACAGACTCACCACCCTCTGGCTGAAGAAATTCCTCCTTAGCTCAGTTCTGAGGCTGTGACATCATGTCATAGTTTCTCCTACTAGTGGAAACTTCATCTCCACATCCATTCTATCTAGGCCTCTCAATATTCCTGAAGTTTCAATGCGATTCCCTCTTATCCCTCTAAACTCCCCATCTTACCAACGACCAAAGTCAGTCTAATCGGCCTATAATTTACCATCTTCTGCCTCCCTCTCCCTTAAACTGGTGTGGTACATTAGCCATTTTCCAGTCCTCTGACTGACCCTCCCTGACTCCAGTGATTCCTGAAAGTTCACCACCAATCTTTTCAGCTATCTCCTTCAGAACCCGGGGGTGCAGTCAATCTAGTCAGGGTGATGACCTTTCAGCTTCCCCAGCACTTTCTTCTTACATTCATCTCTGCCTCCTGACTCTTGAAGTTTGAATATGCTACTGGCATCTTCCACTGTGAAGACCTATACAAAATAACTCTTCAGTTCCTCTGCCATTTTTTTGCTCTCCATTACTACTTCTCCAGCTTCATTTGCCAGGGATCCAATATCCACTCTTACCTCTCTCTTACCTTTTACGTATCTAAAAATCTCCTGAAATCTTATTTTATAGTACTAGTTAACTTACCGTCATATCTCATTTTCTCCTTATTGCTTTTTAAGTTATCTTCTGCTGGTTTTTAAAAGGTTTCCCAATCATCTGGCTTTCCACTAATCTTCTCTACATTGTATGTTTTTCTTTTGCTTTTATGCTGTCCCTGACATTTGTCATCAGCCATATTTGCCTCATACTCCCCTTGGTATGTTTCTTCTTCTTGGGATGAATAAAGAACCTACTTCTGACATCTCCCCCATACCTTCCTCCAATCACCTTAAAATTATGCCACCTTGTGAGAGTCATTTCTGCCCTGGGAAAATGTCTCTGACTATCCACTCTATCTGTGCCTCTCATCATCTTGTACACCTCTATCAAGTCATTTCTCATCCTTCTTCACTCCAATGAGAAAAGCCCTAGCTCCCTCAACCTTTCTTCATAAGACCTGCCCTCCAGTCCAGGCAGCATCCTGGTAAATCCCCTCTGCACCCTCTCTAAAGCTTCTACATCTTTCCTATAATGAGGCGACCAGAACTGAACACAATATTCCAAGTGTAGTCTAACCAGGGTTTTATAGAGCTGCAGCATAACCTCATGGCTCTTAAACTCAATCCCCCGCCAATGAAAGTCAACACATCATACACCTTCTTTACAACCCTATCAGCTTGGGCGGCAACTTTGAGGGATCTATAGACATGGACCCCAAGATCCCTCTGTCCCTCCACACTGCCAAGAATCCTGCCATTAATCCTGTATTCTGCATTCAAATTCAACCTCCCAAAATGAATCACTTCACACTTTTCTGGGTTGAATTCCATCTGCCACCTCTTTGCCCAGCTCTGCATCCTGTCAATGTCCCGTTGCAACCTACAGCAGCCCTTCACCCTATCCACAACTCCACCAACCTTCGTGTCATCGGCAAACTTTACAACCCACCCTTCCACTTCGTCATTCAGGTCATTTATAAAGATCACAAAGAGCAGAGGTCCCAGAACAGATATCTGCGGAAAACCACTGGTCACCGAGCTCCAGGCTGAATACTTTCCATCTACTACCACCCTCTGTTTTCTATTGGACAGCCAATTCTATATCCAGGCAGCCAAATTTCCCTGAATCCCATGCCTCCTTACTTTCTGAATGAGCCGTCCATGGGGAACCTTATCAAATACCTTGCTAAAATCCATATACACCACATCCACTGCTCTACCTTAATCAATGTGTTTTGTCACATCCTCAAAGAATTCAATAAGGCTTGTGAGGCATGACCTGCCCCTCACAAAGCCATGCTGACTATTTCTAACCAAACTGTGCTTTTCCAAATAATCATAATACTACCCCTCAGAATCCTCTCCAATAATTTGCCCACCACAGAAGTAAGACTGACCGGTCTGTAATTCCCAGGATTATCCCTATTCCCTTTCTTGAACAAAGGAATAAAATTTGCCACCCTTCAATCATCTGGTACTACTCCAGTGGACAGTGAGGACACAAAGATCATCGCCAAAGGGGCAGCAATCTTTTCCCTCGCTTCCCCTAGTAACCTTGAGTATGTCCCGTCTGGCCCAGGGGATTTATCTATCCTCATGTTTTTCAAAATTTCTAGCACATCCTCCTTCCTAACATCAACCTGTTCGAGCATATCAGCTTGTTTCATGCTGTCCTCACAAACGTTAAGGTCCCTCTCACTGATGAATACTAAAGCAAAGTAGTCATTAAGGACCTCCCCTACCTCCTCCGACTCTGGGCACAAGTTCCCTCCACTATCCCTGATTAGCTCTACCCTCGCTCTGGCCATCCTCTTATTCCTCACATAAGTATAGAATGCCATGGGGTTTTCCTTAATCCTACGCACCAAGGTTTTTTCATAGACACCTTCCAGCTCTCCTAAGTCCATTCTTCAGTTCCTTCCTGGCTACCTTGTAACCCTCTAGAGCCCTGTCTGATCCTTGCTTCCTCAATCTTAAGTAAGCTTCCTTCTTCACCCTGAGAGGTGAAAGATTCAAAGGGGATCTAAGGGGCAACTTTTTCCACACAGAGGGTAGTGCGACTATGGAATGAGCTGCCAGAGGAAGTGGTGGAGACTGGTGCAATAATGACATTTAAAAGGCAGCTGGATGGGATATGGGATTAGAGGGATATGGGCCAAATGCTGGCAAATGGGAATAGATTTATTTAGGAGATCTGGTCAGCATGAACGTGTTGGACCAAAGGATCTGTTTCCATGCTGTGCAACTCTATGACTCTAAAGGCACTTCTGCAAGTACGATACTATGGCTGTAGTGAATCGGCAGCTCATTTCACTCCACGCAATGGTTTTATTACCATTGATTGGGACTTACAGCAATCTTGCACTAAAAGTGGCTGGAGAAACCCTGGAATAATCCAGACACCTATCTCAGCTTTCTTGTCTATTAGTACGCTCTATATTCAGCTGCAAAGCACCTCAAACTTCCAATGTTAACTCCTTTTCTAGGGCACAATGCTTATTGCAGTACGTTATGTTCTAGGGCAATATTTGCCCAGGAATATTGGACCTCTAACCTCTTCAGATCTTTGCACCAAAATAATATTTGCTTGACGGCAGGAGATGGTGTTGTTCAAGTTGATTTTGAGGCTAAATCAGGCTGCATCCAGCGTGAATCAATCTACAATGACGTGTTTATCTTCCTGACTCTGCAGGAGAGGTACATGAGTACCCATGGGTAATTATAGCCAGCTGCTGTGCTGCATGTGTCAATTGGTTTTTTTTTCTGGGAATTACATCTAGCCTTTCACAGAGACTGAATCACAACAACAGTGAGCCTTCTCTGGGAAGGGCTGTACAGCACAATGACTGGAGACAGAATATTAATCCGTGATGGGACCATGTGTGCAGGCAAGGCTACGTGGAATTTCATGCCGTTAAACAGAATGTCAGTTACCAAGTTTCAGTACATCTGAGCCGTTTCTTTTTTTGGAGGAAGGATTGCAGGAGGGAAAAAGGAGTGTGTCAGGCCTGACCTGCATAACGGCTTATAAAGATGGCTGACTGCACTTTGCTCATCGATATCCAGTTCTGTGCAGCCAGAAGGGGTCACTGCATGTACCTGGAGGTGACCTCCCAGTGCAGTCAGTGCTCAGGGCAGGTTCTTGAAGCCCTTCCTGCCTGGGTTCATTTGTAGCCTCAGGCCACCCGCTGGAGGGGCAAACGTCCCCTCTCCTCCCTGCACCCCCCACCCAACCCCCAAACATAGTCACTTCATTGCAAAAAGCCATTTTATATGTCAAATTTGAACAAGTTGGAGAGACACCTGTGCCATTTTGCAAAGGCCTTTCCTCACTTACCTGCAATGACATCCAACAGCTGCTTCCAAGCTGGAGGCTCTCCAATTAGTCTTCAAGAGACCTCCACCATCATTAATCTTATGTCAGCTAGCCCTGTGCTAATGAATTGGCTGCTCTGACAAGAAAAAAATCCCAGAGGGTGACTGTTTCCCACACCACATGACCCTTATTTAAGCCTGATGACAGGATTCAGAGCCCGTAGGAGAAGTACTGCTCTAGATCCCTCAATCCCTCTTTCATTGTGGCCCTGGCTGGCATTAAGTCACTTGGTGGGAGACAGACAGAACTCCTGAGAAGCCCATAGGGACTCAATTGCATAAGCTCTTCAACATTCACAAGAGTTTCCTGCCTGTCTGATGAGCTGGAGAAGCCCTGCAATCCGACTGGGTCTTTCAATTCTTCTTAATTTCTTCATTTTATCCCCTTTTTAAAGTTAATTCCTTCCATTACTTATTGCTTTCCTGCTTCCCCTCTCATCCTCTCTAAAAGCCCTTCTGGGGTGAAGCACGTTTTGTGGGATCGTCTGCATAGTGGGCATGTTGTAGATTAGACTGGCAGGGAAAGAAACTGACATTATGGAGTGGAATTTTCAGAAGTATGAAAAATGATTTAAATTCTCAGATGTAGTTTACAGTAATGCCTTATAGAATTCGAACGCAATCCATTGGAAAAGAAGTATCGATTTCTACGAATTTGTTCTTCTTTATGTGACAGGATCGAGTCTGGCTTCATTGCATGCACTGTCAGGATTGCATTTATTCTGTTGGAATCCTGCAGTGCATTTAGATGGCATAGTAGTAACGTCACTGAACTAACAGCCAGGTCAGTGAGCTGGGAACATGGGTTCAAATAATAATTCTGGAACTGAAAACCAGCCATAGTAATACAATGACCATAAAACTATCATTTAATAAAAAAATCTGATTCATGTTGTAAAAGGTAACTGCTGTAAGGGAATTTAATGTTTTTGCTACATTGACCCCCACCCATCGATGTTAGCTTGTGGGTGAGGAGAGCAAGTTCTGAACTAGAAAAGGCTGAAGCATTTGCAACCACCCACAGCCAGAAGTGTCAAGTGGATGATCCACCTTGGCCATCTCTGGAGGTAGTGAGCATCACAGATGCCTGTTGTCACCCGTTTGATTCACTCCACGTGGTGTTAAATGGCTGAAGGCACTGGAAACTGGCTATGAGCTGTAATAACACTCTGGCAATAGAACGAAGGTCTGCTTCAGAATTTACCGCACCCCTCGCCAGTCTATTCCAGAACAGCTGCTACACTGATAGCCGTGCAACAATGTGGAAAATTGCGCTGGTATCTCCTGTACACAAATAGCAGGACAAATCCAACCCGGCCAATTACCACTCCATCAGTCTCCTCTTGATTATCAGTAAAGTGATGGAAGGTGTCATCAAGTGCTATCAAGCAGCACCTGATCAGCAATAACCTGCTCAGTGACGCCCAGTTTGGGTTCTGCCAGGGCCACTCAGCTCCTGACCTCATTACAGCCTTGGTTCAAACATGGATTTCCAGGTGAGGTAAGAGTGAAAGCCCCTGACATGAAAACTGGATTTGACCACACGTGGCATCAAGGAGCAAAGTTCTACTCAATAGGAATTGTGGGCAAACTTCCCATCAGTTAGTCTTACATGGCACAAAGGAAGTTGGTTATGGTTGTTGGAGGTCAGTCGTCTCAGGTCCGGGAGATCTCTGCAGCAGTTCCTCAGGGGGGTGTTCTTGGCTCAAATAGCTTCAGCTGCTTCATCAATGACATTCCCTTCATCATAAGGCCTGAAGTGGAGATGTTCATGAATGATTGCACAATGCTCAAAACCATTCGCAACGCCATAGATACTGAAGAAGTCCATATCCAAATTCAATAATATCCTGACAATATCCTGGTTTGGGCTGACAAGTACCATAGAAACATAGAAGATAGGAGCAAGAGGAGGCCATTCAGCCCTTCGAGCCTACTCCGCCATTCTTCACGATTATGGCTGATCATCCAACTCAATAGCCTAATCCTGCTTTCTCCCCATAACCTTTGATCCCATTTGCCCCAAGTGCTATATCTAGCCGCCTCTTGAATACATTCAATGTTTTGACGTCAACTACTTCCTGTGGTGATGAATTCCACAGGCTCACCACTCTTTGGGTGGAGAAATGTCTCCCCATCTCCATCCTAAATCATCAACCCCAAATCCTCATAGCATGACCCCTGGTTCTGGACACACCCACCATCAGGAATATCCTCCTTGCATCTACCCTATCCGGTCCTGTTAGAATTTTATAAGTCTCGATGAGACCCCCCCCTCATTCGTCTGAACTCTAGTGAAAACAATCCCGGCCTAGTCAATCCCTCCTCATATATCAGACCCACCATCCCCAAAATCAGCCTGGTAAACTTTCGCTACATTCCCTCAAGAGCAATAGCATCCTTCCTCAGAAAAGGAGGCCAAAATTGCACACAATATTTCAGGTGTGGTCTCACCAAGGCCCTGTACAACTGCAACAACACATCCCTGTTCCTCTACTTGAAACCCTTCACAATCAATTACCATTCATGCCAGGTAATGAGCATCACCTACAAAAGTGAATCTATCCATTGCCCTTGGCAATCAAAGTCATTGCCCTTGCCGACTTCCCCAACTATCAATATCCTGGGCAGAACAATTGATGAGAAACTGAATTGGAGTAACCATATAAATACTGGGGTTTCAAAAGCAGGTCAGAGCTGGGATTCCTGCAGCAAAATACTCATCTCTTGAGTCCCCAGAGCCTGTCAGCCACCTACAAGGCACAGGTCAGGAATTTGATAAAATATTCCCACTTGGCTAGATGAACCCAGCAACACTCAAGAAGTTTGCCACCATCCAGGACAAAGTAACACCATGTCCACAAACATTCACTCCATCCTCTATTGACACTCAGTAGTAGTATTGACAAAATGCACTGTAGAAATCCACTGAGATAAAAGGTACTGCAGATGCTGGAGAATCCGAGATAACAAGGTGTAGAGCTGGATGAACACAGCAGGCCAAGCAGCATCATAGAAGCAGGAAAGCTTGACGTTTCGGGCCTAGACCCTTCATCAGAAAATCTTCTGATTTTCTGTAGAAATCCACTAATGTTTCCTAGGCAGAATCTTGTGATTGCTATCATCCAAAAGGATAAGGGAAGCAAATACAAGGAAACATTACAATCATCTATAAGTTCCACTCCAAGCCACTCATCATCCTGACCTACCTATATCACCAATTCTTTTTTTTACACTGAGTCATAATCCTGGAAACCCCTCTCGAACATCACTGTGGGTGCACCTACATTGCAGCAGTTCATCAGCACCTTCTGAATGGCAGTTGGGCGTAGACAATAAATGCTGACCTAACCAACAAAGCCCACACCCTCTGAATGAATAAATAGCAAGCCTCCACAGGGAGTAGGTATATTGTCTGCAGATCCCGAGAGTCCTAGTATTTAAGCCTGACAGGCAACATTGTGATATTTATTTTTAACATGCAATAAACCAATCTGTTAACCAAGACCTATGCCTCTTCTACACTAAGATGTTGTATTCTCTACCACTGATCATTCAACAGACCCTGGTCAAAGTACAGGCAGAGGATTCTTGGCCGTAGCAAACTATTTCATATAATTCTTACGGTGAATCACAGGTTACCTGAAACCACTAAGTGCCAATCATGGAGATTAGAGGACTACTAATGGGCTCACTAATGCCTTTTAGGGAAGGAAATTTGCCATTCCTAACTTGGTCAGAACTACTTGTAACTTGAAACCCATTGTAAGACAGCTGACTCTCAGCTGCCCTCCAAAATGATTAGGAAGGGACTGGAGGGATACAGATCCTGTAATTGAAGACAGCTTTGATGTGGAAGGGCAAAATATGTCGGTGTAGGCTTGTAGGGCCAAAGGGCCTGTTCCTGTGCTGTATTGTTCTTTTTTTTCTGAAATAGTCTTGCAAGCCTCACAGATCAAATGGAGTTAGGGACGTGGAACAAATGCTGACCGCACCAGTGAAAACACATTCTACAAAATTGTGAAAAGTAATTTACTCTGTTAAATCTACATTAACCTCTGCTGTAAGACAGAAATTCCCAGATATTTTATTTGAAGATGAGATGTGGGCAGCACTGCCTCGGAGTGAACCTAATTACCCAGGAGGGATAAATCAGTAGATTTTCACCTGGTCATTAAGTTTTATTTGTTTGAAGAATGGGGAGGTAAACTGATGGTGAATATGGGTAGAAGGTAGAAAATAGAAGCCGCCAGCAATGAAATTAATGGAAGAGAAATCATTCTGAATTCCCAGGCTGTGTATTACTTTCTCTGTAACCCAGGCACTAAAAATGAAAATTTAATGCTAAATGTCAACAAGAGACTACAGTATTTGAGGGAACAGGGCAGTAACAAGTCAGTTGAATTTTTAAAACAATCTAATAACATTCATAATAATTTTTCTTGTGCCATTTTATAAATTGCAAGAGTTTTTGAAATCAGTTTCGCAATTTGCATCAGCGGTGATTTGTAAACTGGGTTACAAGCTGCTTTTTCCTCACCATGCCAAGTGCCTGTTGTTTTTGATCTGCCCTGGATTGTGGGGCTTGTGGCAGTGAGAAATAAGCATGCACCATACACCATAACTGAAATTTCTCACACACTGTATCCCAAAGTGTAATTCCCCGAAAGAAGTCTGTCTGATTTGTATTTGGATGCATCAACACTGTCTGCGTTTACCATCTCCGGGGACACATCTTTCATAAGTTTGCCATTCACAAGAGAATGTTTCCACAAATAAGTTTTGAATTTACCCTCCTCAAGCCGCATTGTCTGGTTTTACTGCTCTACAAAAGGTGAAGCAGTCTGTCATGGTATAATTTAAATAGACCTGTTGAAATCCTTAAAAACTGCAATCACGTCTATCACCCTTCTCTTTTGAAGCAAGAATGTGGCCAATTTAAGTGATTGCTGGGCATAATTTAAACCCTCAATCACTCGTTCGCTGCAGCATGCTTTTGCAAAGCTGCGGGTAAGTATATGGAATACAAGGAGTTAGGTCTCCCTGATGCCATTGAATGATGGAACAGGGACAAGGTTCTACTCCTGTTCACCAAATTTAGTATACAGTATCGAATTTCATTTCACAATTTAGCCTGTTAGCTTCGTTTTTCACTCTGTACAGTTGCTGCCTCACCTGCTGAATATTTCCAGCATTTTCTATGTTTATTTCAGATTTCTAGCACAAATAGTATTTCGCTTTTGCATTACTTGTTGTGTGCAACAGTTGTTGCATCTGTTTGAAATATTTTTCTTCTCTCTCCTATTTGGTAAATTAAATGCAATTTCAGCTTTTATTTGTTTAGTATTTAAATTCCCACATTTTTGAATGATTTGAAAGAAACAGATTAAACATTTTTGTACCTTCAGCATCTCATCGCTACGTGCCTCCTGAGATTAACTTTCAGCTAACTACTGACAAACTGTCTGGTGATACTCACGGGTGCTAGGCTTACAGAGAAGACAGCAGTCAAATTGATTACTTGACACGTTCCATGTTTATAACATTTAGTCCTTCATTTCATTAATATTTCTTTAAACTGCAAGATTCAAACTGAAGTATGCCAAATCTGTCTTCCATTGCATAGAGAACAGAAAGCTTCAAGCTCAAAAGACAGCAGATTTATTATAAATCTCACTTCAAATATGATAAAATTTATATGATTTTACGCTGTAAACGATGGAGTAAATGGAGTAAATGGCAATGGAGTAAATGCTAACTGTGTTAACTTTGAATGTAGTACTGAGGTGATCTAAACCTCTGATGAATTGCAAGCAGGAGTTAAAGTCCACCGGCATGAAATATTTCATTCCTACGGTCGACATTCCTAACCAAATTCATAGGAAAGCCAAATTCAAAGAAGCGCACTAAATTCTCGGTCAGCTTGTTAGAAATCTTAATCCTGTGTAGGTATAACATCAGGTTGAATGAAGTGGACCAGCTCACGATTGTTTGCACGCAGCTATCCACCCATGCTGCCCTAAACATAGGTTGGGATAGTGTAGGGAGGTGTAACAGTGGGTTCCTAACTAGCTATACTGAATATGTGCTTTTGCACCTGTCCTCATCTGCACTTTTCCATTTTACTGGTAGGCTGGCTGATTAATAGGAAGAGAAACGATATTAACCACTATGCTACTTTATTTTGCAGTTCCGAAGTCAATGTACACAGTGACAGTTACAGATATTGGAAATCTCATGTACTTCAACTTAGCCACCATCCCTCATCAATACTATCCTTCACAGATTACCATGCCTAAGCTCTGAAATCCTCTCCAAGACCCTCTGCACATTTATCTTGTCCTATGAAGTGCTCTGTAAAAGGCTTTGGGCCAATTGTTTTAAAGTCAGCTTCTTCATCTAATGAAAGAGAAACGCTCCGAAAGCTTGTGATTTCAAATAAACCTGTTGAACTATAACTTGGTGTTGTGTGACTTCTGACTTTGTCCATCCCAGTCCAACACTGGCATGTCCGCATCAAGGCTCTATTTAAATAGGGTCTTGACAAACTGTAACAAATAGAACTCTTGAATAAATGGCAAAATCTCCACCTGATGAAAGTAGGGTGATTTATCATGCAAAATGCAATGGGTAGAGGTTAGTTCTTCTTCTTCTTAAGGTTTCGTCCTGTAGGCAGGTCCAATCTAAAGTGCAGGGATCTCCAACACAGGTAAAACAAGGAGGCAGTCCCAAATCCACCCCAGGTGAATTGCTGCTGGCACAAATCTGATTCACACAAGTTATCCTGCCAACAGCCTACCAACAAGAAATCTGGGTCACTGTGGCAATACACACATCTGTTTGCATGTTGTAGCTTGGACCAATGGACAGTGATAGTAGAGGCTCCAATTTCTTTCCATCACATTGCCTTCCAGGAATCTTTCCTGTTCCTACCCCACCCACTACTGGAGTAGAGTCAAAGAATTTATAAGTTGAATGCACCAATCTTGGCCATTTAGTGTTGAAGCAGGACTTGAACCCAAAGCTTCTGGTTCAGAGGCAGGGACAATATCAATTGTGCCTCAAGACCTTTATGGAGGTTGGTTGCATACAAGTTAAATGTCTAAAATTTGCCCCAGTCACTAACAGTGCAGGTCAAGTAGAAATCAGTAACATTCTGGCAATGAGAGGCCCTCCAAAGGTCAATACCTGTACACAGTCACCCTCACACTGAAGCTGAAAGACCTTGCAAGCACTACCTGTTCGATTCTTCAGCATTAGTTTCCTGTGTACAACTCCTTGCTCAAGCACTCTCAACCACATTGTGCAACATCAGGAATCAATCCCAGTGATGGCCATAATGCACAAGTAATGTTCTGTGGCTTGGATAGACTGGCCTCCTATTAGCCAAAGTAGCAAGTACCTTCCAACTTCCGAAGGTCTGTACATAGTGCAACAGACGCTTAGTGGAGCAGAAAACATCATGTAGTGTTGTAGATATCTAGGCTCGCTACCTTCAATGTTGTAGCTGTGGCTAGACAGACATTCGCTCACACAGCTAATGAGGAATTATGCACATATGTTTACAAATGTGAGAAAGTCTTCACAGTGAAGTTTCACCTGTGTCATCTATGTGCTCATTCAAAGTCGGTTTTTTTTTCTCCCATCCACTACATCTCAGAGAGTTCTACAGGTAGGGTGGAGGGAGCCTGCCCTCCAGTGGAGCCTGTGAGCCCTGGAGCTTTAGTAAGATGACCCAAGGGATGTTTGCGTCTAGATGGCCCAGACATGCTAGAGGCAGATGCACTTTACTCAGGTTGGATTCCCACATGGCTGAGAGTGACAGGCAAAGTGGAGGGGGCCACCTCTAGAATGTCCTGAGAAGAGACGCCTAAGGTGATGGGGAGGGGGTTGTCTGTAGTGCCTCCTCAGTGCCTACTAGCACTGCCCTGTCTCAATGTGAGAAAAAGGCCCTTGGAGTGAGGTCCAGCTCCTTTGTCCCCCTGTCGGTGCATGCACCAATGGCTACCGTGATGGAGTGCATGTCCATGCATTTATTCAGCAGAATTTTGAGATGACTGGGCATGCCTCTCCATGGTGAGAACTCTCTTCTACATTCCTTTGCCTTCCCTTTCTCGGTTTTGTGCTATTTCTCATAAAGTACAATGCAGCAATCTCAAAAAAGTCATTTTAAGACATTTAAATGCATCGCAACATGTCACACTCTAGTGTAAAAGATCTCCATGTTACTTGTTATACATTCAGCTGGTGGTCAGCTTGCTTGTCAGTCTGTTAGTCAGTCTATCAACTATGTCAATAATGTAATCGTAATCTTAGCAAGCATACAACCTAGACTGTGTATCTAAGTCTGGGAGACCTTGTATTAATGCGTACAGTTAGTTGTTAATAAACATCAAGATATAAGTTGGCTTCTTAACGTATGTTACACAGGCTAACATAATGAACTAAAAAACACATTGAATATGTTATCCCCTCCACAATTTTCTTTTATTTTGCACAGTACCCTTTGATGTGGCACCCTGTCCAATGCCTTCTTGAAATGTAATACTTACTGTACATCCACCTTTACCTATCACGCTTGTTACTGCCTCAAAGAACTCTGATCAATTATTCAAGCACAAATGCCCTTTCACAAAACTACGTTGACTCTGCCCGATTGCTTTAAGATTTTCTCAGATTTTTTTTAAGATTGCAGCATTTTCTACATGACAGATGTTAGGCTAACTGACTTGTAGGTTCTTAGCTTCTGTCTTCCTCTCTTAAAGAGGAATTACATTTGTTATTTTCTGATTTGGGAATTTGGAAAGTGAAAACCAATGCATCTCCTATCTCACTTCTTTTAATACCATAGGATGAAGGCCATTAGGACCAAAGAGCTTGTCAGATCTGTATTTTGATCATTTTCTCATTATCCCTTCCCAAATGTTTGCAATTGTTTCAGGTTCCTCATCCCCTTTCACATTCTGATTCACAGTTATCACTGGAATGTTACTTGTATCCTCCACAGTGAAGCCTGATGTAAAATATCTTCAATTTCTTTATTTTCCATTATTAATACTCCAGACTCACTCTCTGGTCGATCAACACTCATTTTACATTTTTCTTTTCTCAATGCCTTAGAAACTTCTACCTTCTGTTTTTATATTTCTAGCTAGTCTTCTCTCATATTCTAATTTCTCACTCTTTATCAATCCTTTAGTCATTCTTTGCTGATCCTCATATTCTATCCAATGTTCTGATGCGCCACACAACTTTGCAGAGTTAAGCACTTTTTGTTCAGTCTGAGACTATTTTTAACTTCCTTAGCTAGCTACAAGTGACGCATCCTTTCCTTAGAATCTTGTTTTCTCAATGGCATATATATTTCACAACATTCTGAACCCACTTTGACTCACATTACAGTTCAGTGCAGTAGCTGGTGATACACATAATAAAAGCAAAATACTGAAAATCTGAAATTAAAACAGAAAGGGCTGGAGAAACTCAGCAAGTTTGATTGCGTTGGGTGGAGACAGAAACAACTTGTCAAGTTCAGTAGGCTCTTCTTCAGAACCCTGGTTAAACAGAGTGAATGAGAAATTATGGCTGATGTGACATTAGCAGAACACGGAGGAAACAGACCTCACCTAACTTGGTCTAGCCTTCAGATTACCTGGATATGTAAAGTATGCACTGTCTCAGAATTCAATCTTGATTCAGTTAAAGGTCACCTTTTACACCATTATGAGGTACATGATGGGAAACTTAACACGTTGTGTTACAAGGTATAACCATAAGGTCATAAGAAATAGAAACAGGAGTAGGCCGTTCTGTCCCCCAATTCTGCTTCCCCATTCAATAGGATCATGGCTGATCCAACATTCCTCACATCCATTTTTCTGCCCTTTCCCCATAAACTTTGATTCCCCAATTGCTCACGAATCTGTCTATTGCAGCCTTTAAGATATGCAAGGTCTCTGCCCCCAACACAGTTCTCTGTGGCAAAGAGTTTCGAAGACCCACAACCATCTGGGAGAAGAAATTTCTCCTCATCTCTGTCTTAAATTAGAAGCCCTTTCTTCTGAGACCATACCCTCTGCTCCTAGACTCTTCCATGAGGGGAAACATTTACCTTGTCAAACCTCTTAAGAATCTTATATGTTTCAATGAAACCACCTCTCATTCTTCTAAACTCCAGTGAGTAGAGTCACAACATGTTTAGCCTTTGCTCAAAAGACAAATCCTCCATACCAGGGATCATCCTAGTGAACTTTCTCTTAATTGTCTCCGATAAAATAATATTTTTCTCTAAATAAGAGGACTAAAACTGCTCAGAGTGCTCCAGATGTGATTTCACCAGCACCTTGTACATTTGCAGTAGGATATCACTATTCTTATACTCCAAACCCCTTGAAATAAGAGCCAACATTCCATTAGCCTTCCTGACTACTTGCTGCACCTGTGTATTAGCTTTCTGTGTTTCATGTACAATTACTCCCAAGTTGCAGCTTCCTGCAGTTGTCCTCCATTTAAACAATAGAATCCCTACAATTTGGACATAGGCTATTCGGCCCATCAAGTCCACACCAACCCTCTGAACACCATCCCACCCTGACACACCCCCCTTACCTTATCCTTTGTAACCCTTCATTTCCTTTGGCTTATCCCTGGACACTATGGTGCAATTTAGCATGGCCAATCCACCTAAGCTGCAGATCTTCAAACTGTGTGAGGAAACCTGAGCACCCGGAGGAAGCCCAAACAGACACAGTGAGAATTGCAAATTCCACACAGACAGTCGCCCGAGGGAGGAATCAAACCCAGGTCCCCGGCACTGTGAGGCAGCAGTGCTAACCACTGAGCCACTGAGCCACTGTGCCACCTCTGCTCTTTAGTTCTCCCTTCCAAAATGAACAACTTCACAATACACTTCATGTGCCAATGTTTTACCCACTTACTTAACCTGTCAATATCTTTCTGTGAACTGTTTGTATTCTTCCTGCAACTTGCCTTTTCACCTATTTTAGTGTCGTCTGCAAATTTGGCTATAGTACATTCACTTCCTTCCTCATTAATATGTATTGTAAACAGTTGCGATCCCAACACTGATCCCGTGGAACCCGTGTTGCCAAACCGAAAATGAACTTCTGATCCCAACTCCCTATTTCCTGCCCATGAGCTAAATGTCTATCCATGCCAATATACTACCTCCAACACCAAGGTCTCTTACGACTTAACCCTTTGTGAGGTAACATTCCTCTATTTAATAATGCATTACACATTATATCCTGCATTACACATAATATATAGTCACTAGCATGGTATATGATATTACATATTATAGAATAATACACTGTTGCCGCAAAATTAGCTTCCTTGCTACAAAATCCCTGAAGAAAGAAAATGGCTTGTGTCACTCTTCTGGTCTAGAGTGGGTGTCCCCTGTGTGCATTGGAAACATCAGGCATGGTTGGATAATGATTTTGAATTTATGCACATCTTCATAGCTTGCACTGGACAGCTCTAGTATGGTTGTGTTCATCACTAATAGCTGCATATGTACTCAGTTACTCGAGGGTCCCTCCAGAACACTAATTCTACCTAAAGGGTCAGCAACTAACTTGCAGTTGAAGTGCCTTTGACTTGTTTCTGCTATTGCAAAGTACATGGAAGTGTTGTTTATTGTTTTTGGAAGACTGTTCATGAGCTGCTGCAGCCACTTGGAGAAAGGAAAATATTTTGTTACATGATGCCACCAAATCTGCTTGGGGTGTGGGGTCTGTAGTTATACCATCTCTGGGTCTGCAATACGAATTAGAAACAGAGCAAAGGATGCAGAGAGGGGAGAAAGAGAGCTAAGTATTTATGGGTCCACCAAGCATGGGTTTTCAGCAAGCACTTCCCTGTCAACATCCCACGCAGGATCAATGCCCGAAGGGAGGCAATTTCAACAAGGAGATGGTTACAGGCTTGTGCCTTCAACACAACCTACAGCTTCAAAGCAGAATAAGGGTGGTGCTCCCTGAAATCATCATATTTCCAAGCAGGAACAGGCAACACAACAAATATATATGAGTACATATTCCGTTGAAGCATCTGGGAGGTGACAGAGGCCTTATATCGCTTTGTAAATTTTTTGCTTCTACACTGTTTACAATTTTGTCCAACTAAGTACCACCTTCACTCTCTTTCCAGCTACTTCAGTGCTCTTCTTTAAATCCAGAACCTTCCAACCTCCAAACCTCCTCTAGGCATTTATGTAGAAATTGCAACATGCCAGTCCATACTATATCCATGCACACAATGGAAGTGACAGGTATCTACATTGAAGTCAACGATTCCTAACCACCCCATGCCGTTTCAAATCCCTTGATTTATTAGAGGTCTGACCACGCTGTTTCTGTCTCCGAGTTAATACAAGGGCCATTGTTTAAAATTCTGACACATATGCTGTGTGCTACCAGTGTTCTCTGTTGGAATTTCAAGCCCACACCAGATATGTTTATTTTTTTAATGATCTGATATTTCCTGTGCATACTATTGGGATTAAATTAATGATCAATTTATGCCAATGCTGAATTAGTGCTACCACAAAATACTTTTGTTTCAGCAGATTTCATGCCGCTAAATTCTTTTTCTTGTAGATTGGCATGAGTTCCTAATTGATTGAGCCTGATTACTGTAAAGAGAGTAACTCCCTTCCCCTGGATATTATCAACAAGAATCTGAGGTGAGAGTTCAGCTTCTAACTGGTCATTTGCAACTGTTTCTAAGACCATCTGAAGTCTTTAGCCTACTCTCAAACAATGACAGAGTGATGGAAGGAGTCATTGGCAGTGATACCAAATGACATTTACACAGCAGTTACGTGCTCACAGATGCTCAGTTTCATTGTACCAGAGCCATTTGACTCTCGACCTCAGAACCTGAGATGAACAAAAGAGCTGAATTCAATAGATAAGGTGAGAATGACAATGTTTGACATCAAGGCAGCATTCTATGTTATCATAGAACCCACTGGTAAAATTGAAGTCAATGGGGATCAGGGGACAAGTTCTCAAGGGTGAATATCATCTTCTAGTACAAAAGAAGATGGCCTGGCTTCCTTCGACAACACCTTGTAAACTCATAACCTCTTCCACAGCGAAGAATGAGAGCAACAAACTTCTGGGGGTCACTACCACCTTCAGGTTTCCCCGCCAAGCCACAAAGCCTATGGACTTGGAACTATGTCACTGGTGCTTCAGTGGTGCAGGGTCAAAACCTAGAAACCCCTCCCTAACTGCCATGCGGTTGTAACTACACTGCAGTTATCAATCACCTTCTCCAGGGCAATTGGAGATAGGTAATAAATGCTGACCTGCCACACTATTCATATCCCCATGAATTAATTTTAAAATCAATTCATTAAATTTTGATATAGTGTCTCTGACTTGCATTCATTTTATATTTGGCGCTACAGGTTAAGAATGGTAAAGTAAGAAGAACTTTCATTTATATAGCAACTTTCACAACCTCAGGGAATTCCAAAACACTTTACATCAATTAAATAATTCTGAAATGGTCTCTGTTCTGAATTAGTGAGACATAGCAGCCAATTCACACACAAGTACTTACAATAGCAATCAGATAATGTCCAGATAACTTGGTTCTGTTGTAGGCTAGGGGGTTACATTTCAGAGACGACACCAGTAGGACTCTGCTTTCCTTCAGGCTTGGTATTGTTTGTATCCTCATAGAGGACAGATTGCACCCTAGTGTCATGTCTCATCGGAAAGATGCCACATTCAACAATGCAGGGCTCCTCAGTACTGTCACAAAAAATCAACCTAGATTATGTACTCAAGAATATGGAGTGCAGATTGAGGAGACAATCTTCTGACTTGAAGGTGAGTAAGCTTCACTGAGCCCTGCTGTTCCAAATGCTAGTGCATTCTGTCATTGTGTCCAGTTTATGTCCATGCATGGTGCATGCTATCACATACACCATAGGTAGGCTCATGTAAGTGATAGCTGGGAACAAGTGGGCTGACTTGCTGAAGGGTTTTACTGATAGCTATCTCACTTAGTTAATGCTTGATTAAGATAAAGTCCTATCAGACCATAGGCTGCTCTCTCATTAGAGAGAAATGACTGGTGGAGGTTTAACCTGAGGGTCACCACACCTCAGGCGAGGGGAGAGATTGAGAAGGGGAGTCCTTCATTGTAACCTCAGCCTGATTAGAAGCAAAAATCTCTGAATTGTTGATGATATCTTTCTCTGTACGTTTCTTATTACTTAAGAATTGAGAAGTGAAGACAAGATATTGAAGATTTCATCTTGCTCTCAACAGAAGTAGGCAGCAAGAAACTGACTTGAACAAAGAGACACTGTTTTATACAGCATGAGAAGGAGCCATGGTTGGAATGGAAAAACCCTTATCAATCTTAATTGTCTAACCAGGTAGACTGATTCTGATTGGTCAGAGTGTTGCCATGGGGATACAGCAGCTACTGGCTGTCTTCATGACTCCTTTTCTTTATGAGAAAGAGGCGATGTAAGTACAGATTCCTTTTGCCAATAAAAGCAGAGTCCTCAGTATTCATATTGGTAGCTTGTAACACACACGATACATCACAATGCAAATCCAAAGGTTAATCTTAAATTGGATTCTGGTGCAATCCTTAGCATTGTCCAGATTATTTAATAAACGATTTCCAATGGCAGAGTCAATTCTAATGGTGAATATACTTTCTTTGGGGCTTTCAGGCATGGACTGGTTGAGCAGGATTGACAGCCAATTGCAAATGTTCAACAGGATGTGTTGTTTGATACAGTCTGCCAGTCATTGGAATGTATGGCCAACTTGCCTGGCAGCCTACTGGCACTTCTCATTTCTCAATACTTTCTCAATACTTGTCCATCAATGACAGCTACTGACTTTTCTCATGCAACTTGATTTATTCCTCAGTTCAGTCCAGAGACGCTGGGCGGTATATTCATCTGGGCCTTAGCCCTCTGATACTGGGACTTATTGGGAATCTTGAGCCCACGTTTAGCAGGTTGGGGGTGATTACCTTCACAGAGCTCATTTCCTGAGTGGCCGCTTTCCAATTGGCTGCTAGACCGGTTCATACAAAAGCATAACCAGCCCCCCTCACCAAGAAAACTGGAAACCTCTGAGGCAACTAGACAAATATGAGACCCCCTCAAAATGGTGGTGCCCTCAGATGCATAAAAATAATAATATCTCAGAAGGATCAGTCAGGCTGAATGGAGAGTAGCATTGTTTTGGGTTGGATATATTTGCATGGACTTTGCTGTATTCTCTTTGCGGATTGAATTTCCAGTTCTGAGGGCACACCCTGACTGCCATAGGGAAGCTTCCTGCATTGATATGGCCTCCATACATCGCAGGAGTGATAACATTCCATCGACTCGCTTAAAAATTCCCCCAGTAAAGGCATAGAATATGCTGATTATCTCTCCATTATAGAGTCATAGAGATGGAGAGCACAGATACAGGCCCTTTGGTCCAAATCGTCCATGCTGGCCAGGCATTCTAAATCAATCTAGTCCCATTTACCAGCATTTGGCCCCTGTAAACCCTTTCTACTCATAAAGATGCCTTTTAAATATTGAAATTGTATCCATCTCCCCCACTTCCTCTGGCAGCTCATTCCATCCTTCCCGGTAAAACTCCAGTCTCCACTCCAGCTACACAAAGGCCGGGAAATCTCTGCCCACCCAGTCTGATGCTTCTTGCAACAATCTCCCCTATTTTCAACATTGTAACACTGTCCTTTTTTTAATAAAATGATCCCTCCTCCTTATTTTGCTCTGATTATGCGTTCCAAAAATCTTAGTCATGTAGGTTAGTTCCCAATGCTGCATTGGACAGAAAATTGCTTCAGTCAAAAACAAGACGCCTCATTGTCTCATCAGTGCCCGTTGTGGCTCAGTGACAGCACATCTGGCCTCGAGTCAGATGCTGGCAGCTCATGTCTCACTTCAGAGACTTGAGTACAAATTCTGGGTTAACACTGCTGTGCAATACCACGGGAATGCTGTAATGACAAGGGTGCCAACTTTCAACTAAAATGTTAAACTGTACCAAAACCACTCTCCAGAATACCCACCACCCATTGTACAAGTATATGCCAAACATACCAATGCCACTATCCAGTGTACCAGTAACCAGTTATCCTGACGTGTTTATGTAAGGTATGATTTGTCTAGATAGCACACAAAACAATACGTTCTTTTCACTAAATCTTGGTACACGTGACATTAATAAGTCAAATCAAATGCCAATACGATGATCCTACATAAACATAAAATAACCAATAGACCAAGATGGCTGCAGCATGTAGCAATATCACTCTCTAGTGAATGCACACGTCTACCCAATGTATCTCTTCCCTGTCTATCACTCCTCAGTGTAGAATCCCAACACACAACATTGCAGTACCAGTAAAAAAAATCACAAAGCAGTCCTCCAGCATCAACACTACTTCCCGGTGTGCCAATGCTGGTCCACCTCATACCAATACTTCTACCTGGTGTACCAATCCATCGCTAGTTCAGATGGTATCAGTCCAATTTGTACAGTCAGATTCTGCTCCAAGAAAAATTGCAGTGACAATCCAGACTTGAACCAATCGTACCTCCAGCTCCATTTACAACTGCTTCATCTACCTCTGCCTGTCTGGCCCAATAACACTTCTGGGAATACCATTGTTTAAGTCTTATTTTTTATTGGATTTGTTCGCAGTACATTATGTTCCGAAACGCCAGCTTTCCTGCTCCTATGATGCTGCTTGGCCTGCTGTGTTCATCCAGCCCTACACCTTGTTATCTCGGATTCTCCAGCATCTGCAGTACCTTTTATCTCTGATGCCATTCTTACCTGGTCTGGCCTACATGTGAATCCAGACCCACAGTAACATGGTTGACTCTTAACTGCCATCTGAGTAATTAGTGATGGGCAATAAATGCTGGCATAGACAGCAATGCCCTCATCCTGTGAATGAATAATTTAAAAAAGTATAATAATATCTAGTATATTTATGACAGTAAATGTCCACAGTTTCAACAACCTAAAGCTAATGGGAAGGAGCTGCTGATTCCTAACAACATGGTGTTTTATTTCCCAGGATCTCAGGGTACCTGGCTTTGCAGTCTTCTTTCATGCTACGCACTTCTAGCCGGGCCCTCTGGTTTCTAAAAGTGGTTGTCTACATGGAGAAAATATGTTCTGCATGAACACTGCTGCACTGTATGGTGAATTGTTGAGAAACAAAAGGTAAAACTCGAACATTTAATTGGCTACCCTTTTATCCCTGAAACGTCCTTTTAGTATTTTAGGCGTTTTCCTGACCTACACTCTGAAAGTAGCAGATGGTCCCAGCCTTTCAACAAGCTGCCAATAGCCCGCAGTGGAGCAAGCTACTTGGTTACAACAGATTGCAAACCTCCATTTCAACAAAGTCACAGAATTTGCTCAATTGCTATGTTCTACAAACGGAAATGCAGAAGTGAGCAAACACCTTGGAAATGATGTTGTCCTCAGCAATGCCATGGTTTCAGACAGTGTATCTTGCATTAAGCAAAATATGAATCTAACAGCTAACCACAACAATGTCATTTTGAATGCCTTTCAGCTTTTGTTGAACACTGTTTTGCATTCCATAATTAACACTTCAACTGTCCAGGCTCAGCATGATGGCTCAGTGGTTAACAGGGACCTGACTTTGATTCCACTCTTGGGTGACAGTCTGTGTGGAGTTTGCACATTCTCCTGTCTGCGTGTGTTTCCTCTGGATGCTCTAGTTTCCTCCCACAGTCCAAAGGTGCGCCATTTAGGTGGACTGGCCATTCTAAATTGCCCATAGTGTCCAGGGTGTGCAAGGTAGGTGGATTAGCCGTGGTAAATGTAGGGTTACAAGGATGGGCTATGTCTGGATGGGATGCTTTTCTGACAGTTGTATGCACTCAGTGGGCCAAATAGCCTGCTTGCATACTGTATGGATTCCAAAATTCTTGTCAGCCGAATATGAAGAAATATGAAGGTGAAATAGAAGGCATCAAGTTCAGAACAAAGTTACGACTCAATTGCATCTGAGGTTTCCTGGCTATCACTATTGAAATCCAAATGTATATGGTGTTTATGGTCATAAGGAGATCAAAACTAGGAACTAAATATTCAGGAGCATATGATTTTTCAAGAGGACAAGAAGGGAAGAAAGAGAGGTGGGTTGCGTTGTTAGAATTAGATGGAATAAGCATAATCACAAGAAGTGATCTTGCATCAGAAGATGTAGAATCCATATGGGTGGAGGTAAGAAATAATAAGGGGAAGGGGACTCTGGCAGAGATAGTCCATAGACCTCCTTGCAGTAAGTTTCCATAAGGCAGAGAATAAATCAGGAGATAATGATAACATTTAAAAAAGGTAATACATTAATCATAAAACTATAAGCTGTAGGAGAAGAAATAAACTATTCAGCCATTGAATCTGCTCTGTCATTCAATGAGAGCTAATCTGATAACCTTCAAGTCCACTTTCCTGCCTTTTCCCTCTAACCCTTCATTTCCTTACCAATTAATAATCTATCTTGGCCTTAAATAAATTTAATGACCCAGCCTCTACAGCCCTCTATGGTAAAGAATTCCACAGATTCACTATCCTCTGAGATTAGAAATTCATCCTTATCTCTGTCTTGAATAGGTGACCCCTGATTCTAAGAATATGTCAATGTCCTAGACTCTCCCACATGGAAAACAACATTTCCGCATCTACCTTGTCATCTAGGACAGAGACGAGGAGGAATTTCTTCTCTCAGAGGGTAATGAATCTGTGGAATTCTTTACTGCAGAGGGCTGTTGAGGCTGGGTCATTAACTTGATTTGATTTGATTTATTTCTACCATGTGTACCGAAGTACAGTGAAAAGTGTTGTCTTATGTGCTTTACAGGTAGATCGTACCATACAAGTGCACCAGGGTAACAGAACAGAGTACTGGATAGAGCTGCCAAGAGGGTGCAGAGAGAGATCAACATTAACATTAAAGAGGTCCTTTCAAAAATCTAATAACAGCGGGGAAGAAGCTGTTCTTGAATCTGTTTGTATGTGGAGACAAACTTTTATATCTTCTTCCAGACAGAAGAGGGTGGAAGAGAGTATAACTGAGCTGGGAGGAGTCTTTGATCATGTTGGTTGCTTTCCCAATGCAATGGGAAATATAGATATTTAAATATAAAGTATATGTAAGGTTGAGATAGACAGATTTTTAATCAGTAGGGAAGTCAAGTGTCATGAGGAAAGACAGGAAAGTGGAGTTGAAGATTATCAAATGAACCATGACCTCATTGAATAGTGAGCAAACTGGATAAGCTGAATGGTCTGTTTTTCCTGCTAGACCTTATGTCCTCAAATAAATACTGTTTGAAGAGTCACCTTGAGGTCTGAACTGAGCTTGTCTGAACTGACAAATACATACAAATAAACCACAGGTACTTGCTGCCCTGAAATAATTTTAAATGGCAGTCTTTGAGATTAGTCAGTGAGACTGGTAAACAACAGCTCAATGTTTATTGTGTAACATTGAGGGTGGTGTCCTAGAGATACAGGATAGGGTTGATTTTCACCCACATTCATTTGTTAAGAAATCATTTTGTATGACTGACCAATATCTGATAGGATGGCCATCTGGAACTGTCCAGCCTCTAATCTTCAATTATTGGTCGATTTTCAATCAATCATGGCCGGCAACAAAGGGTGATTGCCCACGAATAATGGACAGTTCCCTCAGGCAGGGCTGTGGCATTTCAAACTCCAAAATACTGGTTGTATGAACACCTGACACCATAGAACCATAGAGATCTACAGCACAGAAAAAGGCCCTTCAGCCCATTGACTCTGCAACAGTCAAAAACAGCCACCTACCGATTCTAATCCCATTTTACATCACAATGTCCACAGCCTTGTATACCTTGGCATAGCAAATGCACATTTAAACACTTTTTAAATGTTATGAGACTTTCTCCCTCGGTCACCCTTACAGGAAATGTTTTCCAGATTCCTCCCATCCTCAGGGTTAAAATAATTTTTCCTCACATCCTTTCTAAACTTTCTGCCTCTTCCCTTAAATGTATGCTTCTGGTCATTGATACCTCCATCAAGGGGGAAAGGTCCTTCCTGCCTGCCTTATAGATGCCCCTGATAATTGTATACGTCTCAATCATGTCCCCTCTCAATATCCTGTACTCAATGGAAGACAATCCCAGTCTGTTCAGAATGGGGCTGGATGCACTGAAGCTGCGCTGCCCAAAAGAAGATCAAATGAATGACCACTCAACCACTCAGGGCAGGGTGAGTTGGTGAGATCCACACTTTAGGAGGGACTTGAAGGCAGATAAGATTTACAAAAGAGGTTCCAGGGATTAGGAACTTCAGTCTGATACTATTGAATGTTCTATGTTCATATTTTAAATGTAGACTTAGCAAAGACCCATAACTAGGTAGTGACGTTCCACAAACAAATTCCTGACTAGGTAAGAAAGTCACCACCAAGCTAAATATGATTTTGGTTTGTACTGCTACTTTCAGCATGACTGCAGATTGTTAAATTGCCGTGAAAGCTTTGCAGGAGGAATTTTGCAACATTTGGAATGAGCAGAGAGAGATTTTTTGCCCGTTTGAGCAGTGGTGGTTGTGTCATTAATGTACCTTTTGTAGGCAGGAGCCCCTGTAATATGCAAAATACTTTTGCAGAAGCACACATAAAGTATGATGTGCAGGCGCCAGTGTTGGGACTTGGGTGGACAAGGTCAGAAGTCACACTACGCCAGGTTACAGTCCAACAGGTTTATTTGAAATCACAAGCTTTCGAAGTGCTGCTCCTTCATCAGGTCATCAGGTTACTCTGGAAGCTTATGCTTTCAAATAAACCTGTTGGACCATAGCCTGGTGCTGTGTGACTCATAAAATAGTAATGCATTAACAGACTTGCAGACGTTGTAACCTGTTGACCTGAATAAATCATTGGAATCAAAGTCCTGAGAATATTACGTTGATGTAAAAAGAATCATTTTTGTGTCTCACCAACTCTCTGAGCTGTGGCCCTCTTTATAGTCTCCTATTGCTTTTCTTCTTGCACTTAAGCAATGATGCTTGTTTGCAGTCTGAAGGGGATGTTCTTGAATTTCACTGAAGTGTGAAGATAAAGCATGAAGCCCTACCATAGAGAGTTTGATGATTAATGAGCTTGTGAGAAAGTACACCACATTGCCCAGTGGCCATGGAAGATTAGTTTGCTAAGTAATGGATCTGCAGGAGGAAATTATTACTGAATAGATCTTGGAACCAATTGCTATTCTCTAGACATTGGAAAAGAACAGCTTTGGAACCAAATGTATTCCTCACACTTGCACATAACACTGGGCTGGAAACCATTTCCTGCGTTTCTAGTGTTGTTGTTCAGCTCCTATCTGTTTCTGGCATGCCTCTATAAAAGGGACAGGTCACTCTGAATACATTTGGAATATTATGAATACGCAGATCATTTTGTAATCAGGTGCTGCTGATTTGTAGTTCATATTTTCTGTGTACCATTTAAGCCTTTCGTGGAATCACAGGTTCAATACCTATTAAGTACTAACAGATCAAACAATCGAATAGCTAAAGAAGTGTTGTTGCATCTTTGCCTGAGAAAAGAGAATTTGATTATTAACCCAGCCTTTCCTAGAGGACAATGCCAATTTCAAAGTTTCTGCTCCTGAGCCTTAAGCGCTCCTGTTTGTTTTAGCAGAAATATGTCCAATTATTGTTTGATAGAGTTTCTCTCCTTTCCTGGTTCTGTATCCTTGTCACTTAATTCAATGACCCTCACTGTGCGACTTCCTTCTCTCAGAGGATTCACTTCCTTTCCCAGATCCTTCTTTATCCCGACACCAACCCTTCCTCTGTGATTCAAAGGTCCATGCTCCTCTTGACTTCACAGCATTGGTATCTGAGCTGCTACGTACCATGTGTGCCCTTTGCAAAGCTAGGTCTACAGGGGTGGGGGAAAATTTTGATATTCTCATGCTGAAAGACCCGCTGACTAATCATAATCATTCTTAACATTTCCCTTTAAACCATTCAATATGTAAAAAGTATATGTTGCATTCCCCTCAATTACAAACGTGGGTACTGTCTTTACATACACACTATATATACATATTTCTATCCTATCGATAAGCTTAATGGTGTACAAGGCTGAGGGTGGAGGCTGAATGGGTGAGGGAAGGTGTTGCAGGAGGGGCATGAGCCTTGGTCGGAGGTGTGTGCAATGGCTTTGATTGAGTGTGAAGTGACAGAGAGAAAAGTGTGGCATTTACCATGGGACAATGGAGAAGTACGCTGACCTTGTTAACTCTTTCTCTGCACCCTGGTGACAGTGCTGATTCAGAAGGTGACCTCAGAATGGGCTAACAGGATTTGATGGCACAGTCTCCTCTGGGTAGTCCTTTGGGAAGAGGACGCCCAACCCATCCACCCGGACCGCCGGTTCCCTGTCACCCTGTAAGACCATAAGACCATAAGACATAGGAGCAGAAATTAGGCCATTCAGCCCATCAAATCTACTCCACTATTCAATCATGGCTGATAAGTTCCTCATTCTCCTGCTTTCTCCCCGTAACCCTTGATCCTATGATTGATCCCCTTGATAATCAAGAACCTATCTATCTCAGTCTTAAAGGTACTCAACAACCTGACGTCCACAGCCTTCTGTGGCAGTGAATTCCAGAGATTCACCACTCTCTGGCTGAAGAAGTTTCTCCTTATCTCTGTTCTAAAAGGTCTTCCTTTTACTCTAAGGCTGTGCCCTCAGGTCCTAGACTCTCCTACCAATGGAAGCATCTTCCCAACATCCACTCTATCCAGGCCATTCAGTATTCTGAAAGTTTCAATTATCTCATCCTTCTAAACTCCAATGAGTATAGTCCCAGAGTCCTCAAACGTTCTTCATATGTTAAGCTTTCCATTCCTGGGACCATTCTCGTGAACTTCCTCTGAACCTGCTCCAGGGCCAGTACATCCTTCCTGAGATATGGGGCCCAAAATTACACACAACACTCCAAATGGGGCCTGACCAGAGCCTTATAATGCCTCAGTAGTACAGCCCTGGTTTTATATTCAAGTCTTCTTAAAGTAAATGCTAACATTGTATTTGCCTTGCTGTAAATGCCAACATTGCATTTGCCTTCCCCTTTCCCCGTCCCCTTCTCTGACACCTTGTGCACACTTCCTTGATCAAGCGGGTCAGCTTCAGAGTGACAGCGCTCATCAGGGTGAACCGTGGTGTTATAAAGATGGTGCAGGCATAAGGAATGTTGGCGTTTGGGTGGCCAGCCACTGAGTGGCAAGTTGTTGCGAGAACTGTGTGCAGTAAAATGTGGCAGGAATCAGACACGAAAGACATCATAGGGGTCTGGTAGGTAATTAATGAGGCAAGGTGGTAAATAGGGCAAGGAAACCCATTAGGTCTTGCAGCAAGGAACCCTCTAAAATACTCAACACAAATTGGACTTAGCCAAAAAAATGTAAGATTCAGCTCAATGTTTTGAGCCACTGCAACATGAGGATAAAACTTTGTGCATTCATCAGAATGTTAGCTAAATGTCTTGCCTGTAGACATATTTTCTCAGAAAAATTCAAGATTAATAGGGAAGAATTTCTCCTTTCAGCGGGGTGTGAGTCTCTGGAACAAGAACCTTGTCACAGAGAGGTGCCGGGGCACAATCTTTCTGTATATTTAAGGCTAAGACAGATTCTTGACCGGTAAGGTTATGGGGAAAGGGCAGGAAAGAGGTCATGAGGCATGGAGAATCAGCCATGATCCTATTGAATGGCAAAGCAGGCTCCAGGGGGCCAAATGGCCTACTCCTACACCTAATTTTTTATGGTATAATGGACATTTGCCAAGAACTCTTCCTGGCAGGAAATCTCAGCGTGGCTCTCTTCCTGATATCTGCTTGTTCCTCCTCTTCTATGGTGATATCACGTTCTAGCTGCCCAGAAAATTGATGCACTTTGTCAGCTTGGGGTAAAACAGAAGGCTGTGGCTTTAACTCTTACTCCAGAAATGGGAGGGTATTTTTTGGCTAAAATGGACAATGCTGAGAAAGTGTCCTCCCAGAGAGGTGCCATCTTACAAAAAAAATATAGACCCTATCTGCGAATGAATGGTGTGTGCTAATTTGGCTGCTGGGCTCCCTAAGTTGTATAGCTGTAAAAGGTTTTGGAATTTCTAAAAACCGTGAAAAAATGTTCTGTAAACGTATCTCTTTATATACCCTTCTTTAATAAACTTGCTATGTGGCAAACATGCAGCTAGAAGCTTGACTGTGTGCGGCATTAACCAGTATCAAGATGACCTGACTCGTTTATCTTGCAGTATTCATGTTCCCATCAGGATGACATCCAGTGAATAGACATAAAAGGTACTGCAGATGCTGGAGAATCCGAGATAACAAGGCGCGGGGCTGGATGAACACAGCAGGCCAAGCAGCATCATAGGAGCAGGAAAACTTGACGTTTCGGGCCTAAACCCTTCATCAGAAATGGGGGAGGGGAAGAGGGTTCTGCAATAAATAGGGAGAGAAGGGAAGGCGGATAGAAGATGGATAGAGGAGAGGATAGGTGGAGAGCAGGCAGACAAGTCAAAGAGGCGGGGATGGAGCCAGTAAAGGTGAGTGCAGGTAGCGGGGTAGGGAGGAGATAGGTCAGTCCAGGGAGGACAGACAGGTCAAGGGGGCGGGAGGATGTTAGTAGATAGGAGATGGGGGTGTGGCTTGAGGTGAGAGGAAGGACAGGTTAGGGAGGTGGAGATGAGCTGGGCTGGTTTTGGGATGTGGTTGGGGGAGGGGAGATTTTGAAGCTTGTGAAATCCACATTGATGCCATTGGGCTGCAGGGTTCCCAGGCTGAATATGATTTGCTGTTCCTGCAGCCTTCGGGTGGCATCACTGTGGCATTGCAGGAGGCCAAGGATGGTCATGTCCTCTGAGGAATGGGAGGGGGAGTTGAAATGGTTCGCAACTGGGAGGTGCAGTTGTTTGTTGCGAACTGAGCGCAGGTGTTCTGCAAAGCGGTCCCCAAGCCTCCGCTTGGTTTCCCCAATGTAGAGGAAGCCACAACGGGTACAGCGGATGCAGTATACCACATTGGCAGATGTGCAGGTGAACATCTGCCTGATGTGGAAAGTCTTCTTGGGGCCTGGGATTGGGGTGAGGGAGGAGGTGTGGGGGCAGGTGTAGCACTTCCTGCGGTTACAAGGAAAAGTGCCGGGTGTGGTGGGGCTGGAGGGGAGTGTGGAGCGGACAAGGGAGTCGCAGAGGGAGTGGTCCCTCCGGAAAGCAGATACGGGTGGGGAGGGAAAAATGTCTTTGGTGGTGGGGTCTGATTGCAGATGGCGGAAGTGTCGGAGGAAGATGCGTTGGATCCGGAGGTTGGTGGGGTGGTATGTGAGGATGAGGGGGATTCTTTTTTGGTTATTGTTGCGGGGACGGGGCGTGAGGGATGTGTTCCGGGAAATGCGGGAGACACGGTCGAAGGCGTTCTCGACCACTGTGGGGGGGAGGTTGCGGCCCTCAGGACAGCATCCAGTGTTCCTTTAACAATACTCCAGCTGGACCCCTGTACTTATTATATCGTTAGTTATCTATGCAGACCTTTCTCCTTTAAATAACAAGGCTGTTTACGAAGCGGATCAAATTCCTTGGTGTTACAATCGGATGTATAAGTCACAACTTTTTCCTCCCTGATGTGGTAAGAATAATGACAATCATGATGCTTTCGTTGGGTGAGAATCCAAAAATCACGCTGGATTACTCTGGATAAAACCCTTGTCATTAAACGTTCTCTCTTTGGATGATACAATCAAGATCAAAATCTTGCCAGCAAGTGGCAAAGAGATTATATTCATGCCTTTGCGTCATGTTAATTACCTAATTAAACCTCCCCCCCCGCAACAAACGTCTGCCCAATCGAAAAACTCGGCTCTTCAAACTCTCGACCACAAAAACCCAAGCAGCTTCTGACCGAGTTGACTCCTCAGCCTCCAGTCTGGGCAAATACACAGCTGTGCTGGCCAACTTTCTTCTCTTCACTTTCATTGGGACCACTACAACTGCAGAACTGCCTCCGTGGTCACTGGGCATGATGTCTCTCTGGGGACATTCTATCCACCCGCCTGGGCAATGGCAACATGCCAGCATCACAACATGAGCGTGCATGTCTGCAGTCAGGCTAAGGGTGCAGTTCCTTTCTCTCAGAGGAGCAGATTAGTGGGCAGACCCAACTGTTATCTAAGCCAGTTAATACCTTAAAGGGTTAACTGACATTGTAAGATAAGCTCTGCTTCTCAAGATATTAAGGACTGTTTCCAGAAGGAGTAACCAGTTTTCAGTGTATTAAAGCAGTTTGTGCGGCACTCGCTGTTTTTATGCCAAGTCAATGTTAACAGTAATGTGCATTTATGCTTGTCTTGAGCCTAATGTCTCACAAAAGACAATTGTATATCTTAGTTGTAATGTAATCTCCTGTAAGCGTATGTGATAAACCAGTTTTTTTATTAAGCCAACTTTCTGCCAAAGACTTTGTGCAGACATCCTTCTCTACCTGGTATCAGTAGCTTGGTGGCAGCGAATCTATCCAAAGCATCTGGATGGTTTAGCTGTGCCATATCAAATCTGCAACAGCAGTGAGGATTTTGGGCAAATATGATGTGCCAGCAGAGGTGGGCAGAACCTGAAGAAAGTTTCAATTCTACAAAAGCCAAAGCCATCTGAGGGGAAGAGAAAGGAGAGAATCTGATTCAGAAAACCAAATGTATCTTTAAATATTTAGCAGCTCAAATGCCCACAGCTATGTTTGCTTCTGTGAGTGTAACAGCTAGTAGTTAAGAGAGCAGAAGCACTGACTGCACTACTAAGCCTGGCTGTAAAAGCTCGAAACAGGTAGAAATAGTGAAAAATATTGAAAAATCTTGAGCAGACCATGGAGAGCCTTACAAGAGGAAATGAGGGGGGAGGAGAATCTGAATCATAAACTCACTTCAAGTGCTTTTGCTGGTTTAAGATCCTGAGAGGAAGGGTAAAACATTCCACATTTAAGGCAATGTTGTGAAAGAAAATTTGTAAACAAAAAAACCTTTGAAAAAGACACTCGTTAAGAAAATCATTAAATGGCAAAATAATTCAATGAATGAGAATGAGAAAATCTGAAGCGGAAAATGGGCTTATTAAAAGCAATGTTTTACAGGGTAAAAAGGAATTTTTATTTGTAGTACTGAGGAAGGGTCACTTGACCTGAAAAGTTAACTCTGATTTCTCTCCCAGATGTTGCCAGACCTGCTGAGCTTTCCCAGCAACTTAATTTTTGTTTCTGATTTTACACGATTCACAGTTCTTTAGGTTTTTATTAAGGAATTTGTATTGTTCCACTGAAAATATATCAAGACACGATCTCGATATGACACCATTTCCTTCAATCTGAAAAGGTGATGGAAGCCCAGAGAAGCAGAAAAGGCAGTAGTTTTCCATAGTGTTGGAAAAAGCATGAAAATCACCCAGATAAAAACAGGAAACTGTGCAAAATTACAGTCATCATACAATCTTGGGAGAAAATAGAGAATACAAATTTCTTTACTTTGAAATATTCTAAAGGGTATTTTAAAATATAGCATAAATAGAAAGTTAACTCCAAAGCATTTAGATGTTTTACAATGTTAATAGAAATTTTAAAAGTTTCTGAGAAGCAAAACTAGATGGAGGTTTTAAAAATTCTTCCAAAAAAATCAAGGCTAATTAATTAGAGATAGTAGGAACTGCAGATGCTGGAGAATCTGAGATAACAAGGTGTAGAGCTGGATGAACACGGCAGGCCAAGCAGCATCAGAGGAGCAGGAAGGCTGACGTTTCGGGCCTGGACCCTTCTTTCTGAAGAAGGGCTTTACCTGAGCAGAAACGGAACTAATCTCCTACCTTGGAGAATAAACAGTGTAGTGGGGGTGGATTTAAGCATGTAAGGCAGGGGTTGGGTTGACAAATGGGCCTAGCTTTGGAAATACCAGAGAGGGCAAAAGAGAGAAGATGGTGAATGGGAAAAAGGAAGTGAGGGAAGGTTTGAGTGTTAATAGTGAACAAAGAAATGATGCCCTTATTATGTTATTAATACTAAGTTGGAAAAGGATAAAAGTCAATCAATGATTAAGATTCCAGACTAGAAAAGTACTGATTTTAGGCGTAAAAGTAGAACTGGTACAAATTGATTGTTGAAAAGAAGAATGGATGAAAAAATGGGAGAATTTCAAAAACGAGACAAATAGGGTGCAAGCTAAGTACATACGCATGAGAAATAAAAGCAGGGTATCCAAAGCTAGAGTACCCTGAATGACTATGGATATTGTTAGGAAAATAAGGAAGAAAAAGGAGGCATATGATGCATACTGCAATAATAATAACAATAGAAACCAAGAAGCGTATCTCAAATGCAAGAGAGTGGCTGAGGCTAGAATAAGGAAGGCTGAAAGGAAGCATGAGGAAAGGATGACAGGCTACACTAAAACAAATAGCAAAATGTTCTTCAAACATATTAGTAGGTACAAGATCAGTGAAGGATAGTGTGGGGCCCATAGTGAGCAGCTTACCCTGTTTGCTCCTTGAAGCAAGGGATATGACAAAGGTACTGACTGAATATTTTGCTCCCGTCTTTACCAAATTAGAAGGTGGTAACACTGAGCTAGTTGAAAATGATGGTGCTAAGCAACTGACCTGTAT
>JAHRHZ010000024.1:6400772-6436475 GCA_024137785.1 Ginglymostoma cirratum
CTCACACACCCACACACAGTCACAAATACACACACACACACACTCACACATACACACACACTCTCACACACACACATACACACACACACTCTCTCTCTGTCTCTTTCTCACACACACACACATATTCTCACACATACACACACACACACTCACACATACATACACACACACTCACACACACACACACGCTCATACACACACGCTCACACACGAACACACTCATACATACATACACACTTACACATACACACACACATACACACACGCACACACACACACATGCACACGTGCACACACACACACATGCACATGTGCACGAGCGTGCACACACACACACACGCTCACACATGCTCACACACACACACACATGCTCACACATGCTCATACATACACACACACGCACACACACACACTCATGCTCTCTCTCATACACACACACACACGCACACACACACACACACACTCACACATACACACACACACACGCGCGCACACACGCTTGCTCACACACACACACACACACACACAAACACACATGAGTCACCACACTGGTCAACAATTCTTTATCCAAATTGTCCTCCAATCAAGCAATGTTCCATATTAACCAAACTTTATCTATAAACTGTAAGACATTGATTGATAAACTAATTAAAGATATTTCATTGAAAAGAAAATCATCTTCAGGTTGACCTGTGAAGCTTGCAGTACATTTATTTTACATGTTATGCTATTTCTCCAGGCAGTACATTTAGCAATAGGATAAGCCAGGCAACAACTGAAGCTCCAAACACGCATTGATTTATCTGCGTCACAAATATGCTGTGACCTCTAGGACAGCAATTCCTGAGCATTTCATTTGACATAACCAGGCAGCCCAATAAGCAGCTGGAAAGAAGAGATCAGCTTTAAATATTCACTCATGCGATTTGGTACTCTGGTTTCGAAATATATTATTGCAGGCCATTGGGGTCTTTGTGGAGTCATCTCTCCAGCTGGTTGGGAAGATTATCACAAAAGTTGCAGTATTTTCTGTGTATTGTCTCCTTATAACAACAGCAATTCCTCCTTGCTTCAGAGTGAACAGACAGTTGAAGGGGTCTGAACTACTAATTAAAGGTGAGTGTCATTGAGTTGAGTTGTATGCCAGGAAATATGAGCTGTATTTCATCTGTAAATCCTTCAGAAAATCATTAGTATGCCAGGTTTTATGTATTACCCAATCACCCCTCCTTATATCATAGCTCATTCTCAATTAATGTTGATCGGACAAAAGAAACACACACAAAATGTGTAATTGTGTTTTCCCTCTTCAGCTTCCTGCCTGACCTGTTACTGTCATTTTCTGTTACTGGTATCCACCACAAAAATGGACACTCTGTTTAGCTTGCTTCCCCTTGCTGGTTAGGAGTTGACCTTCTAACCTGTTGTATGTGTTGTGATGCTAAACACTACCAGTTTGAGGTAATTTGTTGCCAATTTCTTCTTTCCTTCTCTGGGTCTAATGGCATACCTGACACTGTTAGAGAAAACCACTCATGAACTTTCATAGAACAAGTTCTCGTCTTAAACAAGATATAGTTATTTGCACGATAGCAATTAGGTACACGTTACAGTAATAAGTTAAATGTAATTAATAAGACTATTAGGAGGCCTGTGGATGTAGGTCTTCATCCTACAAGATCCTAAGATATTCTGCCTGCATCCTACCTTAATCACAAGACTTCATCAGATTGGGTGTAGCTTAATGCAGTCTCTAATATTACAGCATTTAGATCCGTTACCTGACACAACATCACCTCTCAAGCTTCTTTTTCCCACGTTTAATTTATATATCCATATATATCGTGACATTTCACACTATACCATCCATCGCCTAGGTCTCTGACGTCACATGTTCAGGCAGCCTGGAGTTTTCACCATTCTTTCAGACTGTAATCTCTTTGGACTTGCAAATTTGGTAGATCTTCAGCTTGAGGACTGTTGTCCTTGAGTCTGTGTGGTCTATAAATTATCTCTGCCCTGGAGGATCTCTTCTCTCCTCTTCTCACCGAGGATATCATCCCTGCTAATCCTTTCCAGGTCATCTTCCTGAGTCTACTATCATGCACCAGTAAGTTGTCTATCATTGTGAGATGCTGTTGGTGTTCAGGTTATACGTTCTCAGCCAACTCACTGAGTTTTGCTTATGGCCATACTTTGTGACAATAATAACAAATTGTAACACATTCTTGGTCAGTCTTTCGTTCTTGCCAAACTTGTTTCAGTCTATTCCAGCTTGCTGTCCACTTGTTCTTCTCAATTACATAAAACATCTTTCTTACGTCATCATGGCTAATTTCAGTAGATTTTTTTTCTTTTCTGTTTTGGTTCCACTATGAGTACAAGAAGACAATGAAATGTTCTACAGCTTGACCTTTCACTAGTTGTTCGATAACTATTTGCTCCCTGACCAATGGTTCTCCAACTATCCTGTGTATGGATAAACTAGATTCTTCTTGATCTTTTTGCTGCATTTTTAACTAGCTGAATTCCCGCTATTTTAAGATGTTTGAGGTCAAGACAGGCAAGTATGTTCAAGAGCAAGGTTTCTTGTTTATATATTATATAAACATCCTCTATTACCTTACACCCTTTGTGTTGCTTATTTGCATGTTGCATACCTTTAATCGAGAGAAATATACCATCTGTCATATAGGTAGGCAGCAACTTCTATCCACGGTAATCAATCTGGTATGGTGACACTTGTTTCTGTATCAAGATGAAACTTAATGTGACATCCATTGACATAAACAGGTTCCGTCAAACATAAGATAGTAGGAACTGCCGACGCTGGAGAATCTGAGATAAAACGTTGTGGAGCTGGATGAACACAGCAGGCCGAGCAGCATCAGAGGAGCAGGAAAGCTGACGTTTTGGGTTGAGACCCTTCTTCGAAAAAAGGTTTCTGAAGAAGGGTCTCGACCCGAAACGTCAGCTTATCCATAGATTCGCCAGGATGCTGAAATCTTGCATTAAATCTTACTCAATGTTAAAGTACTTGTCAAAAGCTTATAGAGCTTTATTAACAGTACCTGCATCATCCTTTGTGCCTTGCTGAGCCACATCAGCATAAGCTATATAATACAATACATTATACAATTATGATTATAAGAACAATGTATTTACTTGTTCAGCTTGTGATTTGGTGTCTAATAAGGAAACAATTTTGTGGCTTAAGAACTGTTTTCTCTAAGATGTCCAATACTGTGTTCTATTTGATCCATCCTTCATATTAAATCTGCCAGACAGTATTATTTCTCCTGCCATGTTTTCCTAAGCTGATCATTTATTCTTCTTATTTTAAAGCCTTTAATTCTGAAGAATCGCGATGCTGCTTTACTCTCTTTCCACGTAGACTCTTCACTCTTCAGTGTAGCAATGCTGCTATATTTTTCCCTGTCTTTAAAGGCTTTTACACGGTGCAGTTTAGTGATATTGGTTTGTTTCCTTCTGTTAAATCATTAATGCTTTATCTCAGTACTGCCCACTGAAGATTTTCCCACTCTCCCATTGGCAAATGGACAATTTCCCACTTTTCACAGCCGTATGAACAGTGGTCATCCTTTTCCAAGACTTCCCCAAATAAAGTTTTGTGCCAACAGCCTTAGTAAGTTCTTCTCACCTAAACCACAGTTTTACACTCTTATCGTGGCCTCATTAGTTTCCTTACTATCTTCTTCTGTTAAACTTTATCTAGTTAGGCTTCGAAATTGCTCAGAGTCACCTTAATTCGAGCTTGCAATGTTACCTTTGCTGCAACCTCAGTTTAAGTTATTTCTATGGCACTCAGTTTTCTTACTGTAACTGTGTGTCATAGTGTCCAATCGCTGTGGTGACAGCACTTGTTGTGAGCTCTAAATACTCCTTCTCAACTTCTCGCTTTCTCAGGTTATTCTGCACCATAAAGTTAATGTTTTTCAATTGCCTAACAGGGGCTTTTAACTTCACTCCTGTAGTTCGCAAACCTGTTGAACTTCGAAAGCAGGACTCTCCTGCAGAAACCTACATGTGAAATCCGTAACTGCCAGGTACGACTAGCTTCGAGCTCACACATGCTTTGACAATTCACTTACCGGCTCTAAAGTAAAATGCTTTATTATTAAGTGCTGTTTCTCCCTTGCAGATCTTTCCATGTGTTTCCCTGCAAGCTGTTCATCTGATAAGTTGCTGCAGCAGCTGACTGCCTGTGTGAGTAGTTCCTAAAGCCAAAAAGTCTTTAAAGCTATAAATGTCTAGTATTACTCCTGGGTCCAATGGAATAGTCCATTTATGTACTACACTCTTTTTGCCAGAGTGAACAACTTCACATTTTCCCACATTGGACCCCATCTATCAGATTTTTGACTACTCACTGGACCTATCCACTTCTGTCTGCATCCTTCCTGCTTTCAGTGGCAGGAATGGAGACAGCACGAGCCAGGGTGCAGCCGGGAAGGTAAGCTTTTCCCTATAAAAACTTGCCTCGTGCAGCAGCGGCCTTCTTGCATTCAGCGTCGGGAGTGTTGAGAACGCAAGCCAGGAAGTGAACTAATATATTCGGACATTGGCTAAACCCGAAACACTACACGTGTAGTGTCTCCCACCCATCCTCCTCTTCTAACCAACAAAAAAAGACTGTGTTGACGGTCGGTAAGGTAAGGCTTTTTTTTAATTCTTCTGGAAATGTAGAGTAGAGGGAATGGAAGCTAGGGCAGTTGAATGCTCCTCTTGCAGGATGTGAGAGGTAAGGGTCTCTGCTGGTGTCCCCTCTAACTTCACCTGCGAGAAGTTCACCCAACTCCAGCTCCTCACAAACCGTGTCAGGGAACTGGAGCTGGAGCTGGATGAACTCCGGATCATTCGGGAGGCTGAGGGGGTGATAGAGAGGAGTTATAAGGAGGTGGTCACACCCGAGGTACAGGAAAAAGGTAGCTGGGTGACTGTCAGGGAGGGGAGAGGGAATAGGCAGGCAGTGCAGGGATCCCCTGCGGCCGTTCCCCTCAATAATAAGTATACTGTTTTGGATACTGTTTGGGGGGGAGCGACCTACAGGGGAAGGCCATATCGGACAGGTCTCTGGCACTGAGCCTGGCCCTGTGGCACAGAAGGGAAGGGGTAATATTAGGAGAGCAATTGCAGTGCGGCATTCAATAGTAAGAGGCACAGACAGGCAGTTCTGTAGATGCCAACGAGACGAACGGATGGTATGTTGCCTCCCGGGTGTCAGGGTCCGTGATGTCTCGGATCGTGTCTTCAAGATCCTTAAGTGGGAGGGTGACCAACCAGCAGTCATGGTACACATCGGTACCAATGACCTAGGTAGAAAAAGGACTGAGAACGTGAAAAACGGGTACAGGGAGTTAGGTTGGAAGCTGAAGTCCAGGACAAACAGGGTAGTTATCTCTGGATTACTACCAGTGCCACATGATAATAAGGTAAGAAATAGGGAGACAGTGCAGCTAAACACGTGGCTACAGGGCTGGTGTAGGAGGGAGGGCTTCCATTATGTGGATAATTGGAGCACATTCTGGGGAAGGTGGGACCTGTACAGGAGGGACAGGTTGCTCTGAACCAGAAGGGCACAAATATCCCGGGAGGGAGGTTTGCTCGAGCTATACGGGATAGTTTAAACTAGATTGGCAAGGGGTGGGGAACCAGATTTGTAATTCAGACGATGAGGTATTCAGCCTTCCAACGGACACAACAGGGAGTGAGGTTGTTAATAAAGGAATGCGGTCGATGGAGCGTAATTGTGGATATAGGGATGGTTTGAGGTGTTTGTACTTCAATGCTAGAAGTATCAGAAATAAGGTGGATGAACTGAGAGCATGGGTCAGTACATGGAACTATGATGTTGTGGCCTTACAGAAACTTGGGTAACTCAGGGACAGGAATGGTTGTTGGAAGTTCCGGGATTTAGATACTTTAAAAGAAATAGGGAGGGTGATAAAAGAGGCGGGAGAGTGGTATTGCTAGTCAGGGCTAGTGTAGGAGCTACTGAAAGGCAGTTTGAGAATGATATGTCTACAGAGTCAGTTTGGGTTGAGGTCCAGAACAAGAAAGGAGCAGTCACTTTGTTGGGGTTTTTTACAGACCTCCTAATAGTTGCAGAGAAGTAGAGGAACGGAGTGGGAGGCAGATACTGGAAAGGTGCAGAAGTCACAGGGTTGTAGTCAGGGGTGACTTCAACTTTCCAAATATTGATTGGAAACTTTTTAATTGTAATAGTTTAGATGGAGCGGATTTTGTCCAGTGTGTTCAGGAAGGATTCCTGACACAGTATGTAGCTAGACCAACACGAGGAGAGGCCACTTTGGATTTGGTGCTTGGCAATGAAACGGGCCAAGTGTCAGACCTGTAGGTAGGAGAGCATTTTGGCGATAGCGATCATAACTCTGTTACTTTTCAATAGTCATGGAAAAGGGTAAGTACATACAGCAGGTTAAGGTTTATAATTGGGGGAAGGGTAGTTATAATTCTGTTAGGCAAGAACTGGGTAACATAAATTGGGAACAGATGCTGTCAGGGAAGACCACCATTGAAATGTGGAGATTGTTTCAGGAATGCATACTGCATGTGATGGATATGTTTGTCCCTAGCAGGCAGGGAAGATGTGGTCAAGTGAGGGAGCCTTGGTTCTTGAGAGACGTTGAACGACTACTTAAGAGGAAGAAGGAGGCTTATATAAAGTTGAGGAAACAAGGATTGGAAAAGGCTCTAGAGGGATACAAGTTAGCCAGGAAAGAGCTGAAGAAAGGGCTTAGGAGAGCTATAATGGGGCATGAGAAAACCTTGGCAGATAGGATCAAGGAAAACTCCAAGGCTTTTTACGCGTACGTGAAGAATAAGAGAGTGACCAGAGTAAGGGTAAGGCCAATCAAGGATTGTAAAGGGAATTTGTGCGCTGAGCCTAAAGAGATAGGAGAGGTCCTTAATGAATGCTTTTCTTCGGTAGTCACAACTGAGAGGGACCTAGTTGTAGGGGAGGACAGTGTGAAACAAGCTGGTAGGCTACAGGGGGTGGATGTTAGTAAGGAAGATGTGTAAGGAATTTTGAGGAATTGAAGATAGATAAGTTCCCCTGGCCTGATTGGATTTATCCAAGAATTCTATGGGAAGCGAGGGAAGAGATCGCAGAGCCTTTAGCGAAGATCTTTTCATCCTCACTGTCCACGGGTATAGTGTCAGAAGATCGGAGAGTGGTGAACGTCATTCCCTTGTTCAAAAAAGGGAATAGGGATAAGCCCGGAAATTACAGTCCAGTTAGTCTTACATCAGTGATGGGCAAATTATTGGAAAGGGCTCTGAAAGATGGAATTTATGATCACTTGGAAAGGCACAGTTTGATTCGTGATAGTCAGCATGGATTTGTGAGGGGTAGATCATGCCTCACAAACCTTACTGAATTCTTTGAAGACTTGATCAAACACGTGGATGAAGGTAGAGCAGTGAATGTGGTATACATAGATTTAAGTAAGATGTTTGATAAGGTTCCCCAAGATAGGCTCATGCAGAAAGTAAGGAGGCATGGGATGGGGGAAATGTGGCAGATTGGATTCAGAATTGGCTGACCCTTAGAAGACAAAGGGTGGTAGTGGACGGAAAATATTCAACATGGTGCTCAGTTACGCGTGGTGTACCACAAGGATCTGTCCTGGGTCCTCTTCTATTTGTGATTTTTGTAAATGATTTGGATGTAGGAGTGGAAGGGCGGATTAGTAAGTTCGCAGACGATACTAAGGTCGGTTGAGTTCTGGATGGTGTGGAGGGCTGTTCCAGGTTACAAAGGGACAGATGCCTAGCTGGGCTGAGAAGTGGCAGTTGGAGTCTAACCCTGGAAAGTGTGAGGTGATTCATTTTGGAAGGACAAACTTGAAATCAGAATACAGGGTTAATGGAAAGATTCTTGGCAGTGTGGAGGAGCAGAAGAATCTTGGGGCTCATGTCCACAGTTCCCTGAAAGCTGCCACCCAGGTGGATAGAGTTGTTAAGAAGGCGTATGGTGTATTAGCTTTGATTAATAGAGGGACTGAGTTCAAGAACCGTGAAGTTATGCTCCAGCTATACAAAAGCCTGGTTCGGCCACATCTGGAGTATTGTGTCCGGTTCTGGTCGCCTCATTACAGGAAAGATGTGGAAGCATTGGGAAAGTTGCAGAGGAGATTTACAAGGATGTTACCTGGAATGGAGGGAAGGTCTTACGAGGAAAGGTTGAGACAGCGAGGGCTTTTCTCTTTAGAATGACAAAGGATGAGAGGTGACTTGATCGAGGTGTACAAAATGATCAGAGGTATAGATAGAGTGGACAGCCAGAGACTTTTTCCTAGGGTGGGGGTAGCTATTGCGAGGGGGCATAGTTTTAAAGTGACTGGAGGTAGCTATAGGGGAGATGTCAGATGTAGGTTCTTTACTTAGAGAGTGGTAGGGGCGTGGAATGCATTGCCGGAGAGGGTAGTGGATTCGGCCTCTTTAGGGGCATTTAAGCGGCTATTGGATAGGCATATGGATGATAGTATAAGGTAGGGGTGGAGGTTAGACAGACCTTAGGATTAGGGTAGAAGTTCAGCACAACATCGTGGGCCGCAGGGCCTGTACTGTTCTATGTTCTTCCTATGTCATTTCCACAACCTGCTTTTCCAGTTACCTCTGCATCATCTACAAATGTAGCTACCATGCCTTTGCTCCCCTCCTTTAAGTCATTGATATAAACGTTAAAAACTTGAAGTCCCAGCACAGATTTCTGCAGGAATTCACTCATCACATCTAAAAACACTTCAGCGTGATCTCTGTTTTCCAGCCAATTTTCTATCCATTCTTTTGTTACCCTTACGCTATGAAATAGAAACCACCACAGTAAATTTTATTACCATTGGAAATGTCATGGAAAAATCATAGAATCCCTACAGTATGGAAGCAGGCCATTCAGCCCATCAAAGTCACACTACCCCTCTGAGGCCCATTCCTCTAGCTTATCCCTGTAACCCTGCATTTCCCATGGCCAATTCACCTGACCTGTACATCTTTAGACTGCGAGAGGAAACCGGAGCACCCGGAGGAAATCCAAGCAGACAGAGGGAGAATGTGCAAACTCCCCACAGACAGTCACCTGAGGGTGGAATAGAATCCAGGTCCTTGGCACTGTGAAACAGCAGTGCTAACCACTGAGCCACCATGCCTTGTGCTAATGAGGCTTCCAATTGCAATAATCCACATTTCTCTGTCTGGTCTATTATGGCAACATAGCCTCCAAGGTATTTTTCAAATTCAAGTGGGAATGCTTGGATTGACAGTCATGTTGGAATGGAGACCTGTGATTGAGTGCCAGAACATTCTGACATGCCTCAGCTCTTCATCCCACTTCTCCTTCTCAAATCAGGCAACGGGTAATTCCTCCAGGAAAGCAAATCATTATATAGATGTGGGATAGTGGCAGGTTAGATTTGGTGTGAAAGGGAATTTGCTGTCAAGTTCATAAAGATTTCAATTCTTGTAAACTTTTCCAAGTTTGTTATTGACAAAGCTGCAAAATCAGGTATTCCCTCAACTGATAAGTCTAACAAAATGACATAATTCAGCTCTTCTGTTTCCTAAGGCCTCCTGCAAACTACAGACCACGTGCATACTGGTTACTGCTGGTCATGATTTCCAGGCAATATGTGATAGCAATAGAGTGTGGAACATTGCTTATTCATTGCCCAAAATCCTGGAATTATCCGGGAAGTGCAAGGAGGGAAGAAGTATCTATCTTACTGTGCCAGTGAAAGTAGTTCTAAATAAATAAGTAAATGATTCAGTGGCAAGTGTAAAAAACAAAATCATTAGCACTAATTCTTTTGTTCAAAAAGGGATCCATCACTCAAACAGTTTTTGAAATTGAAACGAAGCTGGGAGTTGCAGAGTGGCACATATATTGCTTTAGGCCAGTGCTGCTCTTGGGAAATTATCGGTATATTGAGAGAAGGAAGTAATGCTGACGTGCTTTCAAGACTCCTCACAGACAAGTTTCAGTTCAATAGAGTCTGAAATCTGAATAGGAAGCCAGGACTGTTGTTGTCATTGTGCTACTCAGTGATCCTGCATCGTCAGCCACATAAATCTGTTCCATCGCTCTGCATTTAGAGGGGAACATATTTATTTACACCAATGGAGAAGAGTGCATTCTAGTTTCAAGAAAAGGTTAGAAGAGAATGCGTACAAGCTTATTATTGTGATTAACAAAACCTGGGTAAAATAATATGGGAGCACTGACAGGACAGGGATGCATTTTACAGTGCGGCTCTTTAGCCCACTCAAATTTGTACACTTAAATGTCAATGAGCAAGCCTTACATGGATGTCATTGGTGAAACTTAAAAGACTGTGGCCAATTAGAGGCACAGTGGGGAGTGGGGAGTGGGAAGTTGAGACATGAGAGCATAAAATTATTTCTTTTTTATTCATGGATGATGGAGCCTGCTACTTAATAAGAGCCCACGGTGTTGGAGCTAGTGTTTTAAGACGGATAAAGGATTGACTAGCTAATAGAAATCAGATGTGATGAGGGGTCATTTTCGAAGTGGCAGTCTATAACTAGTGGTAGTCTGCAGCGATGGGCATAATTATTTACAGTATAAATGACTTGGATGAGGAAAGGGAATGTACTATAAACAAGTTTGTGAGTGACACAAATAGGTGGAAAGACAAGTGGTGAGGATGACACAGTCTTAGACAAGTGAATGGGCAAAATGTTGGCAGATGGAATATAATGTGAGGAAAAATGAAGTTGTGCAACTTGACAGGAAGAATAGAGGAGCTGTATGTTATTTAAGTGGAAAAAGACTGCAGAAAACTATAGAACAGAGATATTTGGGGGTCCTTGTCCATGAATCTCAAAAAGCTAGAATTTAAAATGGGTAATATGAAAGACAAATGGAATGTTGGCCTTTATTTCAAAGGGAATGGTGTATAAAGTTGAGAGTTTGCTAAAACTGAATAAGACACTAGTAAGACACAGCTGGAATACTGTTAACAGTTTTTTGCCCTTTATCTAAGGAAGTAAATCTGGCATTGGAGGCTGTCCAGAGGAGATTCACTAGGTTGATAGCAGGTTTAGAGGGACTGTCTCGTGAGGAATGGTTGAATAGATTGGGCCTAAACTCAGTGGAATTTAGAAGAATGAGAGATGACCTTATTGAAATATGCAAGAATCTTAGAGGACTTGACAGGGTAAATGTGGACAGCTTGTTTCCCCTTATGGCACAGTCTAGGATCAGAGAGCATAATTTGAGAATGAGGGGTTGCAGACAGAGGTGAAGAGGAATTTCTGCTCTTGAAGATTGTAAATCTGTGAAATCCTTTACCACGGATTTATAATCAGCCAAGGAATCAAAGATTATGGAGAAAAGGCAGAAGTTGAGGATTATCAGAGCAGACTGTTTGACTGATTGGCCTTTTATGGTCTTATGATTGTAGAGATACTGTAATGGAGAAGGCATCTGGGATGTGTTAGCTATCAAAAGATTTATTTAAACTTGGCAGGGCAAGGTTTTCAAGGGGGAATGCATCAAGGAATGACTGTCCCTTCAAGCTTTTGTCAATTGAAAAGGCGCAATGTGTGGACATGTTCTTTCTGTTTGCAAAAGAGAGCCCTGCATGTAGCTTCTACATGTAAATGAGTCACATGGTGAACCAGACTGAAACTTAAAATGGTTGTTTGTGCTTAGAATTACATAATCATGATAACTGAGCAAGTGTTTTCCAACAGTTGAATCATTTGCTGTGACTCAATGACCTACTGTTGACCATCTTGTTCTGAGGTTTGTAACTGGACTGATGCCTTTGACCATGATAGCAGCACCTTGTTAGGAGAGAACACCCGCTGAGCTGCTACTGCATTAGTTGTATGTAAAATCTCTAGCTTCACCTGTTTGTCAAATCTTTTTGAGATACCAAATCTCAGAAAGAAGGCTGCTCTATCGTGGTGGGTTGAGGCCCATTCGTGAGTTTGCAAGAAATACTGCAAGCAACAATCTACTCAGGAAAGCCATTATCACATAACATAAATTTGTGCCTTATTTTGGCATCAAGCTTCTACAGCGAGCAAATGGCTTGCACCTTATGTGTGAAGTTGCTGGTAAGGCCAATCTTAGCATGTGGCATATATTGATAAAATGAATGTGGCTTGCAGTAGACTATAATAGAGAATCCATTGGTGGATTTCTCATTTAGCAAGTAAAGGAAGGGGAGGGGGTGTGTGTTTTGCTTGACCGTTCCATATTCCCTGTCCCTCCCCACTTAAAGAGATCATCAATAAATTGCAAGTGGCTTATCCCTTTCCACATGGTCTGTTTGACTGCTTGTTGGTGGAGGTGAATGAAATAGGCAGGAAGTGATCCAGCCCGTGGAGAAAGGTCTTGGTTATGATTTTAAGAGATCCGGCAAGATCATTTACTAACAGGAAACGCAGAGCAGTCATAAATGGAACTGCGGACGCTGTAAATCAGGAACAAAAACAGAAGTTGCTGGAAAAGTTCAGCAGGTCTGGCAGCATCTGTGAAGGAAGACACAGAGTTAACGTTTCGGGTCAGTTAACCCTTCCTTCTGAGGCCTGAACATTTTACGATTTATATAAATAACTTGGGTGAAGGAATTGAAGTTACTGTTCCTAAACACAGGTAAGTAGGAAAATGATGTGAAAAGGACCTAACAATATGAGGGAAACTAATGGGGAGAAAGGATAAATAATCCCATTGACCTGATGGATTGTATCTTGGATATTAAATGAAGTAGCTATGAGAGGTAGATGTACTGGTGGCAACCTTTCAAGAATCCGCAGTTTCTGGAAAATTCCCAGAGGACTAGAAAACTACTAATGTAACACCTTTAATCAAAAAGGGGAAAAAAAGACAAAAAAAAACTATAGGCCAGTTAGTTTAACATCTTAACTGAGAAAGTGCTAGCCTTCATTGTCGAGGTTATAACACAACACATTTAGAAATACATAATATAATCAAGCAGAGTCAACATGGCTTCATGAAAGGATAGTCATGCCTGATAAATGTATTAGAATTCTTTGAGGACGTGACAAGCATGATAGATAAAAGGAAACCAGTGGCTGTTAGAATTTTGGATTTCCAAAATGTTTCCAATAAGATACTGCATGTAAGGCATCTAAGAACCCAGGGAGATGGAAATAGTATATTGGCATGGATAGAAGTTTGGCTAACTATATAAAAGAAAGAGTTGAGATAAAGGGGACATTTTCAGAATGGCAAACTAACTAGTATCCACAGTGATTTGCAGCATCAATGACATGGATGAGGGCAGTGAATTTACTGTCACCAAGTTTGACAAAATTAGGTGGGAAGACATGAGAGTATATAGAATGATACAGACAGGTTGTGTGGGCATAGGTTGGCAGATGGAATATAATATGGGAAAAAGTCAGGCTATGCATTTTGTAGGTGGAGGAACAGAATATGACAGACTACAAAAAGCTGATTCTTTATATTCTATCGTGGGTATTGTGGGGTAAATGCAGTAGCTTTTGAGGTGAGTGAAGCCCTGAACTACTTTAAGTTGAGCTCTTGAGACTGGAATATGATGTGGAGGTGCCGGTGTTGGACTGGGGTGGACAGGGTCAAAAAAATACATGACACCAGGTTCTGGTCCAAGAGGTTAACTTGAAAATGCTAGCTTTCGGAGCCCAGCTCCTTCCTCAGGCATAGTGTGAGAGAGAGGGTATAAGACACACAATTTATAAGCAGAAAGGTAACAACACCAAAACTGGCTGTCTCTTGTTGAAACTTCAAATCAGTAAGGAGACTACTGAGTAAAATGCAAAATCTAGATTTCTTTTAAGTCATTGTCCTGAGATATTTAAAGGTTTTATCAATGTATACAAGAGGTGACATCTCAAGTCAGACAATGCATTTTAGATGTGCGGTCTTGTTTAGAATCTGTCTATGTTTTAAATTGGGGTCAGGTTGTCTCTAAATCTATACCAAGAAGAAAAGGAGGACTGTGTGTGGGGTCTATTTCTTACATCATTAGTAAATCATCTGATCACCTGGGTATAAATTGCTGGATGCGATCCATTAATCAAAATCACTTGAACAATGAGACTCTGGCTATAAAATGTATTCAGACATAATCTCATAATACATATTCTAGTAGTCTGTCCTGCACGATCCATGACCATATTTAGGTCATTTATCAGTTGGAAAGAGAGTTTTCTCCCTGATTCTCACTAAGTTCTATTTTGCCGAAGCTTCTTGATCCCACATTTGGTCAAATGCTCCTTTGATACCAAGGTGGTCAATGTCATGTCACCTTGAGTTCAGTTCTTTTGTCCATGTCTGAATCAAGGTTGTAATGAGGTCAGGATCTGACTGACGTTGGCAGAACCCTAACTGAGGACCAGTGAGCAAGTTATTGCTGTTAAATGCCACTTAATAGCACTTAGACACCATATGAAATAGGAACAGGAGTCGGCCATTTAACCCCTCAAGCCTGCTCCATCGTTCAATAGGATCATGGCTGATCCAACATTCCTAATGCCCAGTTTCCTGCCCTTTCCCCATAACCCCCGAATCTCCAACTGATCAAGCGTCTATCTATCTCCGCCTTAAATATACACAAGGACTCTGCATCCACACCTCTCTGTTGCAAGGAGTTTCACAGACTCACAACACTCTGAGAGGAAAAATTCCTTCTCATCTCAGTTGTAAATTGGTACCCCTTTATCTGGTCCTAGAGTCTCCCATGAGGGGAAACTTCCTCTTATCCTGTCAAGATAATTACCTCTCATTCCCAACCTGTTTCGCCTTTACTCATAAGACGATGCCTCCATACCAGGGATCACCCTAGTGAACATTTTCTGAACTGTGAAATAATATTGTTCCTTGATTAAGGGGACCAAAACAGCTCACAATATTCTAGATGTGGTCTCACTAACACATTGTACTGTTGTCGTAAGATTTCCCTACTCTTATACTCCAACCCTCTGAAATAGGGGTCAATGTTCCATCAGTCTTCCTGATTACCTGCTGCCCCTGTGTGCCAGCTTTCTGTGTTTCACGCACAAGTACCCCCATGTCCCTTTGTGCTGCACTATTCACAACAGTTTTCATCACTTTGCAGTTGATTGAGAGGACATTCATGGAGCAGTAATTGCCTAGGTTGGATTTGACCTGGTTTGTGCAGACGAGACACATCTGGCAAAGTTCTATATTGTTGCATAGCTGCCAGTGTTGCAGTTACACTGAATTAGCTTGGCTTGTATTAAATCTTGAGTCCAATTGCTGGGATGTTGTCAGGCTTTTAATTAATAGCTTTATTGTAACATGATTGGTACATAATGTTAGGTAGGAAAGTACCTGTGTAAATTTGCAGTAGCCATATAACAAGTTTCAACTTAAGTGAATATTATCAAAAGTGAAAGTGCACAGAATTGGGGCTATAGATTGAGGGAAGAGATGAGGGGTAAAGGAAATAATCTTTGATGAGGGAATACATTCATGTAGCACTCTACAGGAGTGTACAACACATATTAACAACTCCCTTAGAGTCATAGAATCATCGGCATGGAAACAGACCCTTCAGTCCAACTCATCTATGCCGACCAGGTATCCTAAATTAATCTAGTCATATTTGCCAGCAATTGGCCCATATCCCTATAAACCCTTCCTAATCATATATCCATCCGGATGCCTTTTAAATGTTGTAATTGTACCAGCCTCCACCACCTCCTCTGGCAGTTCATTCCATACATGCACTACCCTCTGCATGAAAAAGTTGCCCCTTAGGTCCCTTTTAAATCTTCCCCTCTCACCTTAAACCTACACCGCCTAGTTTTGGACTCCCCCATCCTGGGGAAAGGACTGTGACTATCCACCCTATCCATGCCCCTCATGATTTTATAAACTTCTATAAGGACTCCCTCAGCTCCAGGGAAAATAGCCCCAGCCTACTCAACCTCTCCCTACACCTCAAGCCCTCCAACCCTGGCAACATCCTCGTAAATTATTTCTGAACCTTTCAAGTTTCACAACACCCTTCTTATAGGAAGGAGACCAGAATTGAATGCAGTGTTCCAAAAAGTAACCTAACCAGCTTGAAGAAATGGAGGATTGTTTGCCAAATTAGCAGATGAGGTTAAACTAGGAATGCGATGATTTGAGTGGGTGACGAATGTAATTACTGACAGATACAGACTGAATCCACAGGCATGGCTTCAGCAGATGGCCTCCAATGAATGGGAAAAGAACGGTCATCCAGTCTGAATTCGGAAAAATCTGTTCAGAACACTTTTTAATGTTGAGACTGCAGGAGCCATGGAGAAGCAAACTAATCTTAATGTCCAGGTACATAAATCATTAAAATAAGAGTACAGGTACAAAAAATACATCAAAAAGGCTACTGTAATATTGACCTTTATCCAGCGATCAGAATAAGATGCTTATTTTGTACTGGGCCTTACCCAGACACCATCTGGAATATTGTGTACACTTTTGGAAACAATGCATCAGGAAAGATGGCTTTCGAGAGGTTGTAACTCAAAATGATATTGGAGTTTAAGACACTACAGTATGAAGATAGGTTGCATGAACTTCACTTGTATTCTCTTACGTTTAGAAAGTTGAAGTATGATCTAACAAAGGTATTTAAAATGTTGAATAAGTCCAGTAAAGTATATCTGAAATCCTCAACAGGAGGGCACAATTGAAAAATCATAGAATCCCTACAGTGTGGAAGCAGGCCACTTGATCCATCAGGTCTACACCGACCCTCCAAAGAGCATCCCACCCAGACCCACCTCTCTACCCTATCCCTGTATTTCCCATGACAAATCCTCCTAGCCGGTGCATCCCTGCACTCTACGGACAATTTAGCATGGCCAATCCACCTAACCTGTGTATCTGCGGGAGGAAACCAGAGCATCCAGAGGAAACCCACACAGACAGAGGGAGAATGTGAAAACTCCACACAGATAGTTGCCCCAGGCTGAGAATCAAACTGAGGTCCCTGGCACTGTGAGGCAGCAGTGCTAACCACTGAGCCACCGTGCAACCTTAACTAGAACTGTATCGTTAATTTAAGGTAAAATAAATTGTGTCATATGACCTATTATGAACTGTGTCTGACAACAGGCTTGGTTGGTAAAGATTGAGGGAACACTGAGTTGTTTTATTAGGAAGAAGGCAGACAGTGCTCACACTGATAGAGTATGGCAGTAGTATTAATGTTGGGAGCATTTAGATTATCGCCAGAGATAATCCACTTAGCTATAAAAACAAGAACCACTTTTCAGTGTGGAAGTATCAATTTCATACAGTACCCTCAAAGATTATGGTCACTGGGTGATTTGAAATATTCAAATGTGAGATCAATAGATTTTTATTCAAGTTATCAAGCAATATGAAGCAAAGACAGTTAAATGGTGGAGAGGTATTAATTTGCCTTGACTGAACTGATTGATGGAACAGGCTTGAGGGATGAAATGGTCAGTCTTTTCTGTATGAGAAAGAAGATTTGAAGTCGACGTGTCCTAAACATTTTGAAACTATCAATGCAGACAACAGGACAGCAACAAATGACACTCAACGACTCCTGTTTACAGGATAGGCGTCTGAGCCAAGATTTTATTGTGGTTTTTATCTGTCCATATTGAAGGAGATTGAGTAATGGTCAAATGAGTAATGGCCTACATGAGAAAGAAAAATGACTCATTCAGATCTCTCAATAAGGGAAGATGGCCCATATTGGCAGGCAAAGTTTAACCTCCAGTGAAAGCAGGGATCAAACCTGCCTGAGTGGAAATTGTGAAGGCAGCAAATTATGCAAGTATGTCCAACCATCAAATGTTCTATGCCAAGCATATCCACCAGTGCCTACATTCTCCACATTAAAAGTTTTTAGGTTTTGGGACTATTTCTAGGTATTGGGCCTGAATAGGTCAGATATTCACCAATTAAAGAGCAAACTCCATGATTGCATTTGAATAAAAGTCATTGGATGTGTTCCCCAGGTAGGAGGGCATGACATCAAGGTTACTCAATATGGCAGCACTACTGACAGCCAGACTGATAGGTCAGCAGGCAAGCATTACAGCCAGCATTAATGCCCACAAAACAGCTGAAATCATCTCCATGATTTCCTGACTCAATGGTAAGCTGTGATATAAGCAGACAGTAGCTTTAGAATTTTCTGCTGGTGAGGCCTTCAAGTGCCTCTGACGTAACATGGCTCCAGCCTTCTACCTCTTCTCACCTGGTAATTGATTCCAACTTTACCCATTGTAAGTTCCTTGATTGCAATCTCACTGTTCCCAGGCAGGCAGCTGCTGTGGCAAGCAAACCGCCTCCAGGAAGATTTTCTGTAAGCTGGCGGGGGGGGACAGCATAGAATCAAACCAACATATAGACTTCTCCATGGCTCCCCGCTTCCAAAGCCCTCTCCCGAGGGCTGGTAGGATTTTGCCCAATATCACTATTGGAAAATTGATTGCAACATCCTCATCAAAACAGACCTGTCAGGGAAGGGCAATTTTCATAGAATCTCACATTACAGAAGGTGGCAATATGGCTTATCCTGGTTCTCTGAAAGAATTATCCAAATGATCCCACTGTTTTGCTCTTTCCCTGAACCCTGCATTTTACTTTATTTCTTTCTAGCAGCTTTTCCACTCCCAAATCCCGACAGACTAACCTTATTTCTGCGTTTTCTAGGATATTTTAGACTCTTTCCCTCTCAATGCCCCTGTCTATGGTGAAATGAACCTCATGGACTTCGTACCCGGGTAGAGATATTGATTAGCTTTCTGTTCTACCATGGATTTAAATGTACATTTTAAAGCATAACAGTTTACAGCCTAATATCCTCAACGCCGCCTTGGAACTTTCAAGACTAGCAATCCAAATGCTGTGAACATAAAGGCTGCTGCCATTCTCTATCAGTGGGAACACCTTACATCTTTTTCCACCAAAACGACTCAGTGTTCCTTCAATCTTTAACATCCAAGCCTGTCAGACAGACTTCAGAAAAGGCCAAATGATACAATTCATGTTACCTTAAAGACACAATCCCAAGATGTAACAATCTCACAATTAACAATAGGAGAAATTGATCATATTTAGATAATAAAATTTCATCTCAGAGGATAGCACTTAAAACAGTTGCAGAAAATGAAAGGTGCATATTACAAAAGAAACTAAGTTTAGATAGGATCAGCAGTTTCAATCCACAGTATCTAACAGTGTTTCTAACTGATAACATAGCACAGGCCTCAGTTGACACTCGTGGTCTTTGTATTTTGTTTTACATGATTTAAGCTGACTGCAGACCAGTCCTACCCCCTCGCTCTTTCCTCTAATACAAGGCTGCACATTCTAACAAACCCATTTCCCCTGATCCCTCCCTGGTTGGAGGCAGTCAAGTGATTTAATATAGCAACCAGTGCTGATAATTTGCAGTCAGCTGAATTGAGGTCAGATCTCTCCTCAGTTTCAGATTTGGAATTCTTGTCACATCACGAGCCAGCTACACATGAAACAGCTCTGGAGCCTATGTATCAGCTTCTGCCAATTGACTGCAACTACTTGAGTCTGACCATTTGTAAGCAGAAAGCTGACCTGTTCATTAGTGCCTATAGCTGAGAAAGACAGCCTCTCTATAATTAGGTATGACTGAGTGCTCTGCTTTTATCTAGAAGTGTGCTTGGACCAGATATGTCTCTCCAAGCCTCATTTGGAAAGGTTGAATAAATGGTACACTCCTGCTTATGATTTGCTAATATTTTTTCATGCATCCGTAACCCTGCCTTTGTGAATAACCTGTGCTGACATTAAGGCCCTGACTTTGACGGTTAGCCCAAACACCCAGTCAGTGGGACTCTAAGCGATTGGCTGCATAGCAATACAAACCTGAATCAGACCATTGACAATAGGCAGGCAAAGGTTGGATTAATATTGTCAGCCTCTGGCTTGGGAATTACTTCAACAGGTCTCTGCACTACTGGCCTTGCTGGGTTCATCATCCGTGACTAGGCATCTTGACACTTTCTCCACCCTCCTCTTAATACTGAGGCCCAAGTCTCTTCTCTCGAAGTTATGCATTTGCTTACTTTTTTCCATTATTAAAACAGGAACGCTGTCCTGAATTTTAACCATGGGACATCTTTAACTGAATATCTGCTTTGCTGACATGTACGAAAGTCACCTGAAGGAACAGTCAGATTTGAATTTAAACGGTGCCTGTTGCGACCACTGGACACCTCAAACTATTTTGTAGACAAGTACCTTCTGTAATGTCACCAACATTGTAATGTATTGTAATGTAGGCAATCTGTGTACAGCAAGCTCCCATACACAGAAATGTGCCATTAACCACTCTATCTGTTTTTATGATGTCAATTGAGGGTTAAAGACTTGCTAGGACACCAGTGATAACATATTTAACATCTGCTTCTGGTTAAATAGAGGCCGGGGGCATTTTATTCACATTTAAATGCCACTGTTGGACTTCTTGTACAATTCCCAGCAGAAAATGACAGAAATGCACATGATTTGATGGCAATGAAAATAGTGTGTTTGGTTGCTGGTCCATGCCATGGATTACCCTGCAGTTGGGGTGGATCAGGAACATTGCAGGCACAACCTGACATTGTTATGGGCTCCAACAAGAAAGGCAATGCAAGTTTTAAATTCACACTTTTGGATCCTGTTATAAACTGGAAGGCGCTGGGTTGGGTCTGGTGAGAAATGTTTTGTCATTTCCACCCCTGAGTCCACTTGGTAGAAATTGCAATGGATATATCGTGCACATGTTAGAGAAATTCCACTGGCTATAAACGGGCATCCTTGCCACTTGCTACACAGAGGATGCCAATAAGAACTGCTGAGCATATCTGGCTGTCAGGATGTGGCAGTGATAAAAGGTACTGCAGATGCTGGAGAATCTGAGATAACAAGCTGTGGGGCTGGATGAACACAGCAGGCCAAGCAGCATCACAGGAGCAGGAAAGCTCGACGTTTCCGGCCTAGACCCTTCATCAGAAAGTGACTTGGCAGATTTTTAATTGCTGATTGTCTGGTTTTCTGCTAGGCCAGTTGGATTGACAATTCAACATGCCAATTTAAGGTGGTCTTTCAATTATAAAAGGCATCAACTGCTTCTCGCAGGAGCCCATTTCCCCAGTGCAAAATAGGGACAGAGTGAAACACACCATGAAAAATTTCTATCACTCTTCCTTAGTCTAACCACACACACTCAAAAAAAACACTGCTACAGAGTAGATGACTCTACAATGAAGGCAATAGTAGCCATTGTAAACATAATTTTTAAAAAATTAGTTTTGATTTTCTTTGACATTATTAATTTCTTCACTGTGTATAATGGCAAATCTGATTATTCCAATTCCAGCTTGCAGCATAAAGTTTCCAAAGTGGTGTTAGCTTGTTTTGATGACATATTAGGTCTCTCTGAGTTACATTATTGGAGGTTGAAGTCCCAAACTAGGTCTTAACCTCATAACCTCAGCTGCAGTTTTATCATTGCATTGTTTCAGACCTCCATAAATGATCTGAGCAGCAGATCTTCCCATTCTTCCTTCGCCTGGCATCCACATCACTACTTACACCTCTGTACAATACCGAGGGAGTGCTGCACTATTGAAGGTGCTAGCATTTCGATGAGACATGAAATATTAAACTGCCATGCCTCCTGCCCTCTCTGATGATGGTAAATAATGTCATGATCTGCAGCCTAGGTTTACTAGGCTAATAGCTGGAATAGGAGGTATTGGCTTGTAAGGAAAGTTTGGACTGTTGGGCTTGTATCCACTGGAGCTTACTAGAGCAGTGGAGGGCTCCTGATTGAAATGAAAAGGTTCCTGAGGGGTCTTGACAGTTCGGACGTGGAGAGGATGTTTCTTCTTATGGGAGAACCTAGAACTAGCGTTCACTGCTCACAAATGAAAGGGCATTTAAAACAGAGGTGAGGCAAATCTCTCAAAGAATCATTGGTCTATGGAACTGCCTTCCTGAAAAGGTGGTAGAAGCAGAAGCTTTAAATATTTTTAAGGCAGAGTGAGATAGATTCTTGATAAGCAAGTTATCAGGGGAATTTGGGAAAGTGAATTGAGGTTACAATCAAATCAGCCATGATCTTATTCCTTTCTCATTCAAGGGATGCGGGCTTTGCTGGCTAAGCAGCATTTATTGCCCATTAAGAATCAACCACTTTGCCGTGGGTTTGGAGTCACATGTAGGCCAGACCAGGTAAGGATGGCAGTTTCCTTCCCTAAAGGACATTAGTGAACCAGATGGGTTTTTCTCAACAATTGACAATGGATTCACAATCATCATTAGATCCTTAATTTATTTATTTATTGAATTCAAATTCCACCATCCAACATCCCGAGTCACCAGAACATGATCTGGGTGTCTGGATGAACAGTCCAGTGACAATACCACTAGGCCATCGCCTCCCCTCGTTGAATGGTGGAGCAGGGTCAAAGGGCTGAATGCCCTACTCCTAATTTGCATGCTTCTATGTATGACATTATTCAAAGAAGGGCATAGGTTTAAGGCAAGAGGAGAAAGATTTAAATGGGACCGAGGGGCAACTTGAGGGTGGTGCGTATATGGAATGAACTGTTAGATGAGGTGGTAAAGGCAGGTACAGTTGAAACATTTAAAAGACATTTGGACAGGTGCAAAAATAGGAAAGGTTTAGAGGGACATGGGCCAATGGAACTAGTTTAGTTTGGGAAACTGGTCGGCATGGACAAGTTGGACTGAAGGATCTGTTTCCGTGCTGTATGACTCTAAAGCAGGCATCTTCTTTCCAGAGTCCTGGCCAATATTAATTCCTCAGCCAACATTACTGAAACTAATTGTCTGGTAATTTATCACATTTCTATTTGTGACTTTGCTGTACAGGAATTGGCAGCCAGATTTCTCTCATGACCACAGTCACTGTGCTTCAATAGTAATTCATTGCACGTGTAGAGCATTGCAAGTTCTTGAAGGTTTGATAAGACAATATTTAAATACAAGCTCCTTTGTTTTTCACTTGTGGAATTGATTTGATTTCAGTGCAGGATATTGAATGCAGGAACAGACAGATATTCAGATATGGCATAAGGTCAAATCATGACAGGAGGGTCAATTAAAGAGACTTTTTTAACATTTAAATAAGGGAGAAAAGAATTGTGAGAGTTGGAGGAGGGAAGAAGGTCCAATTAATATATAAATAATATTTAGTAAATGTTGCAAATTGATCATGGGATGTACAGGATTTTTTATTATGATGTGAGAAATACACAAGAAAGCATAATTCTGGGCAAGGTTAAGCTTTGAAATAGCAGACTATTCGGTAGGAAACAGATTGTTAATATAATACTAACCAGCATACCCACAGTCTACACATTTCGGTCAGTATTAATTTTTGTGCAGTCAAATGATGGAGCATAGTCACCCAGGTGGTGAAGAGTTGGTTTGAAGTCCAGTGTAGTACATGTCTCAGGCATCCCAAGATTTGCAATTAGATCACAGTGGCCACCAGGAAAGCTAAGTGTAATGGATGGTGATTTTGTGATTGCAGAGGTGCGGAGATCCTGGTCTGGCAACAACCTAGGTTACTTTTGGGAAGGGGAAGGGAGGGATCGCAGAATTAAACTCCTGTGTATTTTCTGATCTAAAAAAGTAATTTCAAATTTACCTTGATGCAGGTCTTCATTTATTTATCACTCACTAATGCATGGACAGCACGTAGGCATGCTCCAGTTCACTCCTAAAATGGTAATCCTGTGAAAGTCTCAGGAATTCAATAGAATGTTAAAATGATCCATCATCTGCTACAGATAATTCCAACTGCCCAGCAGTTAGTCCGTGTCATAATTCAAAATGGCAGTGGCTAAAAGGAGGTTCAACCAGAGCAAACATCCTCCACTAACATCATAAGTGGCCTATCATCCTTGACAAGCAATCCAATCAACTGGTTGGAGGAACATCTGTATTGTTAATAATGTGTTAGTTTACGCTGTGTGGGATTTTCCAAGGCAGAAACAGATATGGAAATGAGGGTTCAGCAGCTTGGGGAGAGGTGGTGCACTGGAGGTTGGGGTGCTAAAATCGCATGGGATGACTAGCTCCAAACCTCAATATCATCAAATCCAAACCCCAGTGTCATCATGCTGGGCCTTAATGTAATCAGAGGCAGGCAGAATCATAAAATAAATACTGTGCATAAAGAGGCCATTCAATCCATTCTGTCTGCTCCAGCTCTATGGGCATTTTAACTCGGTACCAATCTGCTACCTTTTCACCATAACCCTCACATTGATGGCCTAGTGGTCTTATTGCTAGACTATTAATCCAGAGACCCAGGTAATGTTCTGCTGTGGCAGATGGTGACAAATGAATACAACAAAAATCTGGAATTAAGAGTCTAATGATGACCATGAATCCTTTGTCAATTGTTGGGGAAAACCCATCTGGTTCACTAATGTCCTTTAGGGAAGGAAGCTGCCATCCTTACCTCGTCTGGACTACATGTGACTCCAGACCCACAGTAATGTGGTTGAATCTTAACTGTCCTTGAGGATGGGCAACAAATGCTGGCCTAGATAGTGATGCTCTCATCCTGTGAATGAATAAAAACAAGATAAATAACCATCCAATCACCTCTTAAATGTCTCAATTGAACTTGCATCTATCACACTTCCAGGCAGTGCCTTTCAGACCTGAATTACTCATTGAATCAACTTTCCTCTAGTCTTCTCATCTCTAAGGAAATCTGTCCCAACCGTCTTTGGAACACACTTCTTCAATAGGCAGGGGATGCAGACGTTTTAAATACTTTTAACACAGAGATGGATAGATCCTTGGTTACCAAAAGGATGATGATTACTGAGGGAAATGCAGGAATGTAGAGCTAAGATTCCAATCACTTCCGCCATGATCTTATTGAATGGTGGAGCAGTATCGAAGGGCCGAATGGCTAACTCTTGTTCCTATGTTCATTGTTACAGGCAAGAGGAGTGCTGCCAGAACCAAAAGTGCCTGTAAAGTCTCAAACATTAAGTGAAATTAATTCCTAATTGGACCAGTGACTTTGAACAAAGTTACCAGCAGTTGGATAATCAGATTTAATGAAGAAATACATTTATGTTGATAGGGTCCTTCAGTCAGTGTTATGGGTCAAAGGACCTAATGTTTTCTGGCAGATGCATAAAAATATACAGTACAAATTTAGCTGCGTAACCAGCGCCTTGCAGAATGACAACAAACATACCAACTCGCACCAAATTTCTACTTCATCTGCTTTTCTCTGACCATAAAGCCACCATTATCAGATGGTCATAAAAACATGATGCACCACAAAAGACACTTCAACAATAGGCAGGACAGTTTGTAAGTTCAGATAAACAGGAAATGACAAAAACACACACAGCTATTCCAGCAACATCTGTAGAAAAAAAAGAAACCTCCGATAAAAGGTTTTCACTCGGCATGTTGAACCTATACCTTGACAGGAGCTGACAGAGTTGTGATGCATTTCTGTTTTGTTCTCTTTTCATCATATCCTTGGTAAAATTTCTGACCTTAGATTAGGGCTAGTTTAATCTGTTAACTTCTTAACCATCTCCCAAAATTGTTTAAAAATTTCAGCGACAAAACCCGAGGCAATTTATAGCTAAATATTTGACTGTAGATTGCTGAAATAAGAATAACATTAAATATGCAACCAAGTAGTAAAGGAAGGTGTCAATCTACAGTTTACAGTAACAAAGGGATAGATTTTGTGGAAGACTGCGATTGACCCTCTCTCTCAACCTCTTTCACACTCAGTGGCACTCTGTTCATCTGTATACTTTTCTATCTCATCACAATCTTGACTCTTTTCGTCTCATTTTTTCTTTTGTCTACCTCTGTACCATTTCTGTGTCTCCATTTCCGCTTGTCTCTGTCAGCACCTCAGTCTCTGGCTGCCTCTCTGCACCACAGTTTATTCCTCACTCTCTTTTGTGTCCTTGCTTTGCTGTCCGACTGCCTGTTAGCCTCTGTCTGAGTCTCCTTATCTCCCTGGATCACTCTCTGCTTCTCTCTGACTCTTTCTGCTTTTCTCTGTCTCACTCTGAGTCTCTCTATCCTTCTGCCTCTTTCACTATTTCTCTCCCTTTTTCTCTCTGCCGTCTTTGCTTGCAAACATTAACCATTTTGAAATGTGCTTGTACATTTGATGCTGGAGAGGTCCAAAGCTAATCTTCATTCACTCTGTGACCTCCTCACATTGAACCCTGCTAAATTAAATCATTCCCTGGGGGTTTCACTGCAGTTTCGTGTCAAGAATCAATATGAAGAGGCACATGGTTGAGAATTACTAATGGGTCTGTGTACCCTTCCTCTTCAGCTAATGCCAACGCACTGCCAGTCAAACAAGCAGGCTCTATTTTTAAGCATGTGCACTAATAACCATCACATCTCTACAATTAATGTTCAGGTAGAAATAAGCTCACAGCAATTCAAACACAAATGATGAAATAAGGTGATATGTGGAGCTGGAGGAACACAGCAGGCCAGGCAGCATCAGAGGAACAGGAAAGCTGACGTTTCGGGTCAGGACCCTTCTTCAGGAATGGGGAGAGGGAGGGCGAGGGGAGCTGAGAAATAACTAGAGAGAGGAGGAATGGGGCTGGGGAAGGTAGGTGGGATGGTGATAGGTGGGTGCAGGTAGGGAGTGGTGGGGATTGTTCAGTGGGTTGGTTGAGATGGATAGGTGGGACAGAAGATGGACAGGTTGCGTCAGGTCAAGGAGGCGGGGATGAGAGGGTGGGTTGGTCATGGGATGAGGCCAGGGGTGGGGAGATTTTGAAACTGGTAAAGTCCACATTTAGGCCATTGGGCTGTAGGCTCCCAAGGCGGAATATGAGGTGCTGCTCCTCCAGTTTCCAGGTGGCATCATTGTGACACTGGAGTAGACCCAGGGTGGACATGTCACCCAGGGAGTGGGAGTTAAAATGTTTCGCGACCGGAAGGTGTTATTGTTTGTCACGAACAGAGAGCAGGTACTCTACGAAACAGTTTCCGAGTCTCTGCTTGGTCTCACTGATTCAGAGGAGGCCACATCGGATGCAGCAGATACAGTAGACCAAGTTGATGGATATGCAGGTGAACCCATATCTGATGTCAAAAGTTTCTTTTGTGCCTGGGATGGAGGTGAGGGGTGGGGGTGATGGGGGGGTGCGGTGGTATAGGGGCAGGTGTAGCACTTCCTGAGGTTGCAGGGAAAGGTGCTGGGTGTGGTGGGGCTAGTGAGGAGTGTGGAGCAGACGAGGGAGTCGCAGAGAGAGCGGTCCCTACAAAAAGCAGATAGGGATGGGGAGGGAAATACCTCTTTGGTTGTGCAGTCGGATTGTATTTTGAAAACAGGAGGGGTTCTTTTTATTTCCCTCCCCACCCCTATCTGCCCCCCGGAGGGACCACTCTCTTCGCAACTCCCTCATCCATTCCACACTCCCCTCCAGCCCCACCACCCCTAGCACTTTTCCCCCTCACCTCCATTCCATGGCAAAAAACAAACCTTCAACATCAGTCAGGGGTTCACCTGCACATCCATCAACTTGGTTTACTGCATCCGCTGCTCCCGATGTGGCCTCCTCTACATCGGTGAGACCAAGCGGAGGCTCGGTGACCGCTTTGTAGAACACCTGCACTCGGTTCGCGACAAACAACAACACCTTCCGCTCACCCACCATTTCAACTCCCCCCTCCCACTCCCCGGGTGATATGTCCATCCTGGGCCTCCTCCAGTGTCACAATGACATGACCCAGAAACTGGAGGAGTAGCACCTCATATTCCACCTCGGGAGCCTTCAGCCCAATGGCATAGATTTTATCAGTTTCAAAATCTCCCCACGCCCAGCCTCATTCCCTCCCTCTCATCCCTGCCTCCTTGACCAGACACCACCTGTCCTTCTTCTCTCCCACCTATCCATCTCACCCACCTCACTGACCAACTCCTACTCCCCCTTACCTGCACTCACCTATCACCATCCCACCTACCTTCCCCAGCCCCACCCCTTCTCTCTATTTATTTCCAAGCTCCCTTCCCCCTGCCCCCATTTCTGAAGAAGGGTCCTGACCTGAAACATCAGCTTTCCTGCTCCCCTGATACTGCCTGGTCCCCTGTGTTCCTCCAGTTCCACACTGTTATCTCTGTCTCCAGCATCTGCAGTTCTTGCTATCTCTCTGATGAAATAATGCACCTTGGATTACTCAAATAACTTTATCCAGTGCAGCCAAATAGATGACAAGCTCAAGGGTCACTGAGCTGATCTCAGTCAAGAGACAGTAATATCAGTGCCTGTGAGCAAACAGTGAGGATACTTAGCCACGATTCCCTCTCTTGCTTGCTGACCAGTGGAATTCAGTGTACATGTGAGGATCTCAGCAAGTCTGGCAGCACCTGTGCAGAGAGAAACGGAATAAACATTTCAGAACACTTCTGAGGAAGGGTCACTGGACTCGAAATGTTAACTCTGCTTTCTCCCCACAGATGCTGCCAGACCTGCTGAATTTAAAATTTACAGCGTCCGTATTTCTTCGTTTTATTCTACATGTGAGGATATTGGGTGTGGAGTGAGTGAACTGCAAAGGTATCTTTGCTCAACTGGCAAATTAACATTCATTGCCCAGATTAATATATAAAATATTGTGCCTTGGAAAGGTGACCGCAACCCTTTGTAGATTAGAAGGTAAGTCCATCTGAACTGGAGAGTAGCCAGGGAATGTATGTATGAATTGAATGGATATAGATAGATAGGTGGATAGATAGATGGATAGACAGATGGATGGATAGCTGGATAGATAGATAGATGGATGTCTGATTTCAAATTCAGGAATATGTTGCTATTATTCACATTTGATTGCATTGCTGCCCTCTACAGGCAGCACAATGGCTCAGTGGTTAGCACCGCTGCCTCACAGTGCCAAGGACCCATATTTGATTCCATTCTCGGGTGACAGTCTGTGTGGAGTTTGCATATTCTCCCTGTGTCAGTGTGGGTTTCTGCTGGGTGTTCCAGTTTCCTCCCACAATCCAAAGATGTGCAAGTTCGGTGCATTGGACATGCTAAATTGCCCATGGTGTTCAGGAATGTGTAGGTTAGGTACATTGGCCATGAGAAGTCCAGGATAACAGGGATAGGGTAAAGGGGTGGATCTGGGGTGCTTTTCAGCAGGTTGGTGTGGACTTGTTGGGCCAAATGACCTGTTTCCACACTGCAGGGATTCTAAGATTCTCTAGTTTCTAAACCACCCAGAACTTTTTATTTGAAGACAAAAAATGGAAATAAAGAGACCCAAGGCATTTCACAGATGCGTAATCTGAAATAAATTGATACCAGGTCAGTTGAACGAACTGTTAAAAGGGGTGATTAAAAAAATGGTTTAAGATTTGGATTCAAAAGAGGAGAGAGAAGCAGAGAAGTTTAGCAAGGGGGAATTCCAGTGTTGGTGGCTTAATTGGCTCAACCGATCACCATCATGAGTGGAACCAAGAAAAGGAGCATATGCAAGAGGGTCAGAATTGAAGAAACAGTGTCAAAATATTTAGCACAAGACAATTGTAGGTCCTGTGATCAGAGATAAAAGGTACTGCAGTCAAGTTTTCCTGCTCCTATGATGCTGCTTGACCTGCTGTGTTCATCCAGCCCCATGCTTGTTATGTAGGTCCTGTGATGATGCTATGTCTTTAAGAAGAGTATTTTGTCCTGGTTTTCTTGAAGAGAGGTTTTAAGTCAGAGGTGTTTGATAGTCTATTTGAATCTAATAAAGTAAACACATTGTGAGGCCTTGGTCTTCTTTTCCAATTTGGAACAATGTAAGCAACCTGAATGGGCGGAGTCAAGCAACTCCACAGCCAGGATTTTTAGTTTTAGTTTTTTTCAGTTGCTGGGGTCTTGAAGCTGGGTTTAGAAGCTGTTGTGGTAGGGATGAACACCTAATTGCAGAGGTTCAAATTGGGACCTGTGAAATTCTGATTTGGGGCATGACAACGCATTCAACGATTTCAGGGAAGAAAGAATGACAGAATCCCTACAGGTGCGGAAGCAGGACAGTCAGCCCATCAAATCCACACCAACCCTCTGAAGAGCATCCCACCCAGACCCACCACCTAATCTATTCCTGCATTTCCCACCCTAGACGCTATGGGCAATTTAGCACGGCCAATCCACCTAACTGGCACATCTTTGGACTGTGGAAGGAAACCCGTGCACCTGAGGAAACTCACACAGACACGGGGAGAACGTGCAAACTCCACACAGACAGTCACCGAAGGCTGGACTTGAACCTGGGTCCCCAATGCTGTGAGACACCAGTTCAAACCACTGAGCCACTGAAGTTTGGGATAATATGGTAAGTATTTCAAGATATGGATGGCAATATTAACTGCAAGAAAACAAACAACATCAGAATAAATGTAAACTTTAAAGTCTATGTCAATAAACCCATTTATACCATTTAACATTTCAACCCATTGGCAGATGTTCTGTTTCGAGCCATGCCCTTCTGTCCTCTGATTGGTAAATCTCATGTTTCTTATTTTTTTCAACGAATGTACAAAGAAGCTGTATGGGAAAGTCTTTCTCCAGTAAGTTCTATATAATTGTGTTAACTTGCGCAATTCAGACACTGTTCACCTCATCTGAGAATGTAATGCACTGGGGTGACAAAAAGCCTCAGACCAGTTCGAAGCAAAATTCTGAAAAGCTCGCTATTCTCATATGTGAGTGGGACTTTCTTAAAAAGGGAAGGGCTCATTAAAGATTCACAAGGATGTTACTGAGACTGGAGGGTTTGAGTTATAAGGAGAGGCTGGGACTTTTTCCCTTGGAGCAGAGAAGGTGCATAAAATCATGAGGGCTATGGATCGGGTGAATATCCAAGGTCTTTTCCCCAGGGCGCGGGAGTCCAAAATTGGAGGGTGTAAGTTCAAGGTGAGAGGAGAAAGATGTACAAGGGACCTGAGGGGCAACTTTTTCACACAGAGGTGGTTTGTATGTGGAATAAACTGCCAGAGGAAACAATAGATGCAGGTACAGTTACAACAGTTAAAAGACATTTGGGCAGGTACATGGATAAGAAAGGTTTAGGAGGGAAAGGGCCAAATGCAAGCAAATGGTTTTAGGTCGGGTTGTCTAGTCGGCATGGACAAGTTGGATCAACAGGTCTGTTTCCATGCTGTGTAACTCTATGCCTCTCTAATTGCACAGTACAACATAAACATCCAGCCTATGGAGGAGAAAACTTTTCCCTTCTGGGAGTGAAGCAGTAAAAGAACTTTCCAAGAAGCTAACTACTCTCTTTCTATTGGCAAATTCCCTTCTGGAAAGGTAAAAAAAAGGGAGACAGTATCTTTAGAGACACTGGAAAGGTGAATATTCAACCAGCAAATGAAAGTTTGAAAATTAGTGTGTTCACAACCGAGTGTTCTCTTCAACTGTCAAACTTAACCAGAAGCAAACTAATGGAAAACATCTCATCGATGCCTGTAGCCTGGACTGGTGCCAGAACTACCTGCCTTTTGTTTCTTTCCCACTCATAATATTTGAGACTTGATTTTTCTGTGCTTGTGCCTGTTTGTATGTTTGTGAGAATTTCTTGAAAAGAGTAGAGTTACATTATAGAAAGTTACAGGTCCACGGTTCATGTTTCTGCTTTTTGCTATTAGTTAGAATCAATCTGTTTGCAATCGATCAATGTTTTCTTGTTAAGCATGGGAACCTGATGACTGTTTCTTTTCATCTAGATTTGTCAGTCAGTTATATCTCATTAAATCTTTTTACATTTGTGATGATTCTGGGAAGAGGGAGCTTGATTTCCAGCACATTCCCAGTGAGTTGTGACATGAGTTTTTTTCCCCATATCCTAGTTTTCCCCTCCTTACTAATCTTTTAGTCATCCTTAGCTATTTTTTATATTCGGTCCAAGTTTCTGACCTGCCACCCAGCTGTGCACAATGATGAGCTTTTTCTTTGATTTTGAATTTAACTTTTAGCTTTAACCTTTCCAGTTGATCACAAATCATTGTTCCACCTCTTCAAATTTTTCTTTCTTATTAGAATGTAAGTATTCAGTATATTCTGAAGTGTCCCCTTAAATGTCAGTCACATTCCTTCACCTAATTTGCTCGGTCACTTCAACAAGCTCCAGTTTCCGGTCCCGCATACCTGCCCTTATTTAAGTTTAAAAAAAAAGTCTTGACCATCTCTTATCTCCCTCAAACTGAATGTAAAATTTAATCATTATGATTACTGCTACCTCGGAGCGCTTTAACTATGAGGTTATTAATTACTCCTATCTTGTTACTCAACACACAGTTCTGGAACAGCTTGCTTCCTGGTTCACTCGAGAATGTACTGTTCTGAACTACCCATTAGGGTTACATTTGCCCAAGTGACTTTTCCAATCTATATGCAGACTGTAATCACCCATGATCATTGCTATACCTTTCTCAAAAGTTCCCACTATTTCTTCCTTTATACTCCAGGGGAGCATAAATGACTTGTTGCCTTTATCATTTCTCATTTTCACATAAATTATTAGTATATCCTCGTTACCTCTCTGTCATCCCTCTATATTGTGCTCATGATGTTTATTAAAAGAGACATCCCTTCTCCAGCTTCCTGTCATTTCTAAATATCATGCACCTTTCAATATTTAAGTGTCAATCCCTGTCATTCTGCAGCGTGTTCCTGTACTGGCTCTCAGATCAAATCATTGCTATTTGTGCCCTCAATTCATTTGTTTTGTAGTGAAAGGATTTGTGCATTCGGATAATGACTTTAGTTTTCTTTCAGCTAATTTTGCAACCTTACTTGTTGAATAGGGATTGGTCTTGACGCACTAGCAAAGCTTCTGATTGATAATAGACGTGAATTTGCCAATGCTGAGTTCATTTGTAAAAATATGCACATTATGGAAATGCAAACCACATCTGCAAGTCGTTTCAACACTGAACTTTGCGAAAGGAATCAATGCAGTGATTGATGAAATGTTGTGTAAAACTTTAGCTAATTAACCAGAATGCAAGTTGACAACTACCCCATTGTGGGAAGATTGTGTAAAGAATTGCAGCAGGATTTAGGCCCTATCAGCAAAATCCCAAATTATCTTCTGTGCTGCGTGATAGAGCTCCTGCTCTGGAGGGTGTTACAATTAGTTCAGTTTTATCTGAATATTGAATGTTTTCCATGCAGGGAGATGTGTTTTCATCAAGCCTGAAGTCTCAGAGAGTCCTTAGGTACCACATAACACCTCAGAGAAAGACAGGATTTTATCCAGATGTGTTTTATAAATGACGGGACCATAAGGAATAGCTAGGATCTGGTGAGGCAATAGGTTTGGATTGTAAGTCTGTACTCATCAGTTGTGGTAATCAAACTGTTAAGGTTTATTCTTCACAATTAATTGGAATTAATTAAAAAGCCTCAAACTCTCAGCAGCTGATTGACCATAAAACAGAGGAGCAGAAACAGGCCATTCCATCCATCAAATAACCTCTGCCTATCAATGAGATCATAACTGCTGTGATAATCCTCATGTCTACTTCCCTGCCCTTTTCCCCATTACCCTTGATTCCCTTACAGATTAAAAGGCTATATCTCAGCTTCAAATGTACTTAGCGACCCAGCAACAGACCTCTGTGGTAAAGAATTCCACAGATTCACTGTCTTTTGGAAAAAGAAAGTCTCCCTCATCTCTGGCTTAAAAAAAACCCTAATTCTGTGATTTTCCCTCTGATCCTAGACTGTCCCACGAGGGGAAACATCCTTTTGGCACACATCTTGTCATGTTCCCATAAGAATCTTACACGTTTTAATAAGGTTGCCTCTCAATCTTCTAAATTCCAATGAGTACAGGCCCAAACTACTCAATGTATTCTCATAAGGCTCTTCCCTGACCCTCACCCCATGCCTGGGATCAGCCTAATGATCCTTCTCTGGATTGCATCCACTGCCAGTTTATCTTTCCTTAGATAAGAAGATACGAACTAGGAGCAGAGGACGGCAATTCACCCCTCAAGCCTGTACTGCTGTTGTATACAATCTTATCTCGGCCTCAATTCCATTTTCCAGCTCGAGCTCCATAACCCTTCAAAAATTACTAATCAAAAATCCATCTCTTCCTTAAATTTATTCAATGTCCCAGCATCCACCACACTCTGGAGCAGTGAGTTCAACAGATTCATGACCCTTCGAGAAATGTAATTTCTCCCCATCTCTGTTTTAAATCTGCTACACCTTACCATAAAGCTACGACCTTTCATTCAAGATTGCCCCACATGAGGAAATATCCGCTCTATGTCTACTTTGTCAATTCCCTTCAGCTTCTCATATACCTTAAATAGTGTCCCTCTCATTCTTCTAAATCTTAGACAGTATAGACCTAAACTGCTCTTATGTTCTTACGGTCTCATTACCTGCTGGACTTGTATGCTAAATTTTAATGATTTATACACAAAGACTCCTACATCTCTCTGTGCTGAAGCTTTCTGCGGTGTTTCTCCATTTAAATAATATTCAGCTCCTCTATTCTTCCTACATAACCTCTCATTTTCCCATGTTATATTCCATCTGCATAGTTTTTTGTCCATTCGCTTAACCCGTCTATATCCCCGTGCAGATTCTTTGTGTCATCCTCCCTATGTATTTTTGTGTCATCCACAAATTTGGCTATAGTACATTAACTTTCCTCATCCGAGTCCTTAACATACATTGTAAAATAAATAATAAGTAATCAAGGCACCTTAAACCTCAAACATTCATGTGTTGTGTGATGAAGATCCTGAGAAAAGAACAGTTCAAGAGCCAGATAGTGGAAACAATACCATATTGCCCAGAGTGAGTACTCAGCTGACGTGCAGACAGGTCGAGCAAGCAAGGGATGTGGCAATGGTAGAACATGCAGGAAAAGCTTCTGGCTAGCTTAAATATTTATCGAAGGTTTGGGAACATGAGTAAGAGGCAAAGCCCATGGACATAGTAAAATGGAGTGAAACAATGGAATGAATGGACTGTGGGTATTGATACTGGGTATGAAAGTGACTCTTGGTTCAGAAAACAATCCAATAAGCAGAGGAAGAGCCTCCAATAGCACAAGAGGAAGTTCGGTAGTAGCACTTATGATGGATGGAACAGTGCAGGCAAAGATCTTGGTCTGAACAGATTACAACAAATACCAAAGAAGAGTCTAGGAAGAAAACTAACACTACACGTCCTCATGATCACAGTGCTTTAGTAATTACCAGAAACATTGAGACTAAACTAACAAGAAAGACAAAACAAAAGAAATTAGTTCAAGAGAGTTTGGAGTTTATTCTGAGATACAGATAACAAGCAGCCCACCTTTGCTTTTTTACTGATGTAGGAAGATGATGCTGTTCTAGCCACAAATAATGGAAGTATAGATCAGTAAAGGTAAAGTTATCATAGTCTCAGAGGACCACATGGCTGATCTCTCATTGGAGAAAGAGATAACTAGCAGTGGTTTAGTCACCAAGCCTCAGATGAGGGGAGAGGTTAAGAAGGAGACCTTAGCCAGTACAGGAATTGAAGTTGAGATAACAAGGTGTACAGCTGGATGAACACAGCAGGCCAAGCAGCATCAGCGGAGCAGGAAGGCTGACGTTTCGGGCCTAG
>JAHRHZ010000024.1:6436875-6470294 GCA_024137785.1 Ginglymostoma cirratum
TATAAAATTATGAAGGGAATAGATAAGATAGAAGTAGAGAGGATGTTCCCACTGGTAGGTGAAGCTAGGACAAGAGGGCAAAGCCTCAAGATTAGAGGGAGTAGATTTAGGACTGAATTGAGAAGGATCTTCTTCACCCAGAGGGTTGTTAATCTACGGAATTCCTTGCCCAGTGAAGTAGTTGATGCTACTTCAGTAAACATTTTTAAAGCTAAGGTAGATATCCTTTTGAACAATAAAGGAATTAAGAGATACGGTGAGAGCATGGGTAAGTGGATCTGAGTCCGCGAAAAGATCAGCCATGACCTTATTGAATGGCGGAGCAGGCTCGAAGGGCCGGACAGCCTACTCCTGTTCCTAGTTCTTATGTTCTTCAGAAGGTTAGTGCAGACTTGATGGGCTGAATGGTCTGCTTCCACACTGTTGGGATTCTATGATTCAAAGGTGCTCTGCGTGCATCAAGGACACGCCTATGTCATCTCTCCCTTCTGGTTAGCACTGCTTGCTTGAGAGAAGCAAGCTCTACCCACTGTTCACCCACTCCATGCTGTGGCATCTTCCTCACACTAAAACCCCATGATTTACCTTCTTGGCTCAGCCATGTTCTCCTTCAGGGTCTTTCCTGCAGCCTGGGCAGTGTACACTATTCAGTTCTGGTGCTGGCAGGAGTGATGGTCAATCAGATTGGCCAGCAGCTTCTGAATCCCACTGACAGCTGGAAATCCCACGTTTAAGCATCTAGCCCACCTCTAACATGTTGTGGCTGACAGGCAAGCTTTTGTTTTTGGCACAAATCAGCTTCCAGCTGACTTTCCTCCTGGGGTGCAAGCAGTCGACTACAGTGCAGTGAATGTATAGTGTAGAGGATGCACAGTTGAGTGGGTGTATAGAATGGATATCGCACAGGGAACACACAATGCAGCATTGCAAGCTCAGAAGCTGTATAGTATTGCAGGTATACTGCCCAATGGCTGCACAGGGTCATGCGCAAAAATGTTTGAATGGTCCAGTGGGTATATGGTGCATTTATGTACAGTGCTGAGTGTATGGGGCTCTGGACACATCATGGAATATTATCGTTATACTCTGCACATGCAGTACTACCAGTGGAACATACAATGAGTGTAGAATGAATGCCTAAGTGCGTAGTACCATGGAATACTTTTACCTTCTATTGACCTGAGCAATTAATTTTGAGCCGTATTAAGTGATACAGAGCAAGAATTTCCACCTTCTTGTGACTGTACAATTCCCTTCTCTTCCCATGCATAAACGGATAAGTCTCATAATCCAACCTCCATCCTCATCCTATTCCCACACTATCAATATAGGGCAAGGCAATGGCCTAGCGATATTATTGATGGACTGTTAATCCAGAAACTCAGGGTAATGTTATGGGCACCCAGGTTTGAATCCCACCATGGCAGATGGTGGAATTTGAATTCAATGAGGAAAACAGTCTGGAATTAAGAGTCTAAATGATGACTGTAAACCTATTGCTGATTGTTGGAAAAAACCATGAGGTTCACTAATGTCCTTAGCCGAAGGAAACTGCCATCCTTACCTGGTCTGGCCTACGTGTGACTCCAGACCCACAGCAATGTGGTTGATTATTAACAGTTCCCTGGGATGGGCAGTGAATGCTGGTGTTCTGTGAATGAATAAAAAAAATACATATCCACTCACAAGTTGCACATTGATGACCTTCATTGTTGTGTCAGTGTCCAAAGGTCATGGGTACAAACTCTCAACTGAGACATTAAAGCTCTCAATCGAACATAAAAGTTTTCACAGCACAGTTCGAAGAAGATCAAGGGAGATCATCCCAGGTGTCCAGTCAGATTATCTTGTTATAACCACATGGAAAGTTGTGAAATCTTACTGTGCAGAAATCGGCTACCATGTTTTCCCACATTACACTTGTCACCAAACTTCAAAAATGCTGCATTGGCTGGGAAGGAATGTCCTGAGATTTAAAAATAAGGTACTATGTAAATGCAAATACTTTAGCATCAAGAAAGGAGAGATAAAAATGGATTGAATATTTTGAGCTGATCATAGTAACACACTTTATTCAGGTGCATGTTAAACTACTCACAAAATCAGTTACAAAAATAGTTTTAGATTGATAAAACAATACCACACAGATATCTGGACGCAGCCTGGGTGGGCCACTGACAGGCTACAAATCCACATTTAGCAACAATTGATTTCAACTATAACTGTTGTCAAAGGGGAAAAGAAGATTGGGAAGTACCAACACAACATGCAGCTCCGGCCGCAAACATGCATCTGCAGGCTGGTATTGCAAAGGTGCCCCGGGGCTGGGACATAAAAAGACTGAACAAATAAAAGCAGGAAAAGCTAAAATACAGAGTAGCATTATTTACAAAGCACCCGCTCGAGATGCAATATCTCAGGATGTCGACCCTCCAGTACCAATCATTTCAATTCAGATTTACAGCTTCATTTCACCTTTTGACCTGAAACCTCAACTCCCAACTGTTTGTAAGCAGCTGGCTGAATGAATAAAAATTTGAATTTATCTTAACAAAACTTTGATTTAAATCAAACAGGCAGCATGAACAAAACTGTGGAGGTAGCTTTGATTTTGCTTAACTTCAAAATAATCCCCTTATTCAAGGCAAGCTGTGGGCAAATCAGTTGTTTTCTGTGAGCTTGGTGAATATTTCACGTACTTACTAAAAGTGGGGGATAAGTGATAACTTGTTACCTGAAGTATCAAACCTAGAGCTTCCCGAGGGAGCTGTACCAGAATCAACAGCAGCCTGAACTTTCCCTGACTCAATGTCATACAAGCACCAAAAACCCAAAATCATAACAGCAGGCTTGAATTACAGAATTCCGACAGCGTGGAACCAGGCCATTCAGCCCGCTGAGTCCACACCAACCCTCTGAAGAGCATCTCACCCAGACCACTACACAGTCCCTGTAACCCTGCAATTCCCAAGGCTAATCCACCTATTCTGCACATCCCTGGATGCTCTGGGCATTTTAGCATGCTCAATCCACCTAACCTGCACGTCCTTGGACTGGGGGAGGAAACTGGAGCACCCGGAGGAAACCCTTGCAGAGACAGGGAGATTGTGAAAACTTCACACACAGTGACCCGAGGGTGGAATCGAGCCCAGGTACCTGGTGCTGTGTGACAGCAGTGTTAACCACTGAGCCACCTTCAAATAAACTTGCTGAAAATTGTTCTTCCTTCCTCCAACCTCATCAGTGTGAAATTCTTTCTGAAGTGTCCATTTATGGGTAATGTTTCCCTTGTATCAGAAGTGAGCATGTTGAAACTGCACAAACATATTGCGTACCAAATGCTTGTTGTTGACAGTGCGAGAGAAAAGGTTTTGTTCTCGTCTTTGAAGCTGGGCCAGAATCCTCAATTTCAGAGTTGAGAAGTGAAGACGGTAGCCCATCAGACTCCCCATATCCCTTTTTGCATCAATAATCTGGCATGGAACTGAGAGATTAAACAACCATAACGATGCTCTCATCGTAAAGAGAGGAATATTCCATCTTATTTACGGTACTATCATTTGCACGTTGGAAGTGGCCCTGGTAACCGGTGACACACATTTTCTTCTCAGTTTGCTGACATTGGTCCCCGAATGCCTGTGAGATCAGTTGCTAATTTCTGATTACGCCAAAGAACTTAAAATGGCAGATTCTGCAAAGCCTACTTGGCCCTTAAGATCACCAAAATGTGACTTCTTAAACAAACGACTCAGTTAAATGCTTTGAGATCGGGGGATTTCTTTACAATCAGCAGCCTCTTCTATTAACCTGACTGTGGATCTTACTATACTCAATAGAACGGCCTTTACTATTCATGTATTATTGAATAAATCCACAATCTTTGAAATCCAAATAGCATTATAACACCGTTTAGATTCTTCAATCAGTTAGTATGAAGAAGGAGCTGATAATAGGTTGGCCGAATAACAACTGGGAACATGCTAAGAAATGCAAACATTGCCGAAACCCAGAAGAAACAGAATTCACTCATAGCAAAACAGTTATATCCTTCACTAGCTTACAAATCATGCTCATCACCTATACAACTGCATTGCAGGTTATTGCTAAATCCCCAGCTTTAAAAACAAGTTTCTTTTTAAAATGAGCACTGGCCACAAATGTGTAACATGTTATAATGATTGTCCGGTTCTCTCCATCACACAATACAAGTTGCATTTTTGTACAATTCATCCCTAATAATACCAGCACGTATTTTTCACATAAAACCAAAGATGCTTAAAAACTACCATGTCCACTAGAATAACAAATAGGAACCATTGGCATAAATAGAACTTGTGTCTTGCATCAGGGACACATGCAGAACCGGTTTTCAACTCGTGAGGCAAATCGTGTTTCATGAGGCTGTGAAGAGTTCCTCAGTTACTCTCAGAAGAACCACCTGAAAGCTTCCCCTCCACCAGGGACGATTATCCTCTAAAAAAGGGAAAGGAAAAAAAAATGTTAGGTTAATCATGAAATATTGAAAATAAAACGTTTCTCATAATGAACAGTTAAGAAATTGGAAGATCCACAAACTGACAGGCCATATTGTAAACGTCAATGTCACCGATATTACGGTAACAATCAAGCCAATCCCTCCTTACCATGACAGGATTTTAAAGGTTCCCAGAACCTGGACCAAAACAAGTGGAGGAGGCAAAAACAGAAATTGCTGGAAAAGCTCAGCAGGTCTGGCAGCATCCGTGGAGAGAAAACAAAGTTAACGTTTCGGGTCGAGAGACCCTTCCTCAGAAATCAGGTCCAAAGCAAGTCAAGGAGGATTGGTCAAACCCATGGCCACATGCAAAGGAGTGCACTGGATGTCAACCCAGAATTCCGAGCCACGGCTTCAGGCTCCACTTGCTGAAAATGCACAGCGTGCCATAAACCCTGCACCTTCTCTGTCAACTACTGGGTCGAAAGGTCATTTCAATGCTCAAGCCCTAAGTAAAAGTCACTGATCAGTCAGCATTTGTGAAGTCAGGTTAATGTTATATATGTACTCAAATGATTCTGGTGAAAGGCACACAGACAACAGGCTGGTATTAACTTCATGGTTTATGACAGTGTTAGAACAACTTTGAGACAAGGAGTTCAAAATCCATGAAGGCAGTTTTTGAAAGTAAATTAACACATCCGGGCTAACAGCAGAAGATGACTCCGAAAGCGTGCTGGGTTTTTGTGAAAAAAACAGCTCGCTCATGCTGTTTCAAAAAGAGAACCCATGACCCTATCTAGTCTGGCCACCAGTGACTCTGGGTCCACACACAGCGTGGTTATATTCCAGTGCTCTTAGGATATGGGACTTGGGTTGTTGAAAAACTCATTGGGGATCATTTTTATTTTATCATCCAACAGGAAGAAACAGCCTGACGCACTGGGTTTAATGTTTAATAGAATGATTGACAACTTTTAATTCCTTCATGGGCGTGTATTTATTCCCCATGCCTAACTGAAGTGGGTAACACAGCTAGGACACTTCAGGGGCAATTAAAGTCAATCACGTTGCTAGTGGTCTGGAGTCACATAGGCCAGACACGGACAAATTTCCTTCCCTAAAGGATATTAGTGAAAGATGGGTCATGACAAGTACTGCACAATTGCCATTAGAGTAGCTTTTAATGCCAGATTTTTGTTTATTGAACTTAAATTTCACTTTCATCCATTGTGGGATTCAAATCCATACCCCGGCCATGAGACTCAGGACCACTTGCTGACATTACAACTGTGCCACCGCCACTACCACCCCTACACTCTCGAATCATTTTAATTCATTATTCAATGTAGGATTAACTGGTCTGTGATAACAAGCATGGGGCTGGATGAACACAGCAGGTCAAGCAGCATCATAGGAGCAGGAAAACTTGACGTTTCGGGCCTAAACCCTTCATCAGAAATGGGGGAGGGGAAGAGGGTTCTGAAATAAATAGGGAGAGAGGGGGAGGCGGATAGAGAATGGATAGAGGAGAGGATAGGTGGAGAGGAGGCAGACAAGTCGAAGAGGCGGGGATGGAACCAGTAAAGGTGAGTGTAGGTAGGGGGGTAGGGAGGAGATAGGTCAGTCCAGGGAGGACGGACAGGTCAAGGGGGCGGGATGATGTTAGTAGATAGGAGATGGGGGTGTGGCTTGAGGTGAGAGGAAAAACAGGTTAGGGAGGTGGAGATGAGCTGGGCTGGTTTTGGGATGCGGTTGGGGGAGGGGAGATTTTGAAGCTTGTGAAATCCACATTGATGCCATTGGGCTGCAGGGTTCCCAGGCTGAATATGATTTGCTGTTCCTGCAGCCTTCGGGTGGCATCACTGTGGCATTGTAGGAGGCCAAGGATGGACATGTCATCTGAGGAATGGGAGGGGGAGTTGAAATGGTTCGCGACTGGGAGGTGCAGTTGTTTGTTGCGAACTGGTCTGTGTCATTTTTTTCAGTGATTCACAGCATATAGAGGCAGAAACAGGACATTTGGCTCAATCACTGTGTGCAGTTTTGGTCTCCTTAACTGTGTGCAGTTTTTGTCTCCTTACTTGAGAAAGGATCTACTGGCACTGGAGGGGGTGCAGAGGAGGTTCACTAGGTTGATTCTGGAGTTGAGGGGGTTGGCTTATGAGGAGAGACTGAGTAGATTGGGATTATATTCATTGGAATTCAGAAGATTGAGGGGGGATCTTATAGAAACATATAAAATTATGAAGGGAATAGATAAGATAGAAGTAGAGAGGATGTTTCCACTGGCAGGTGAAGCTAGGACATGAGGGCATAGCTTCAAGATTAGAGAGAGCAGATTTAGGACTGAATTGAGAAGGAACTTCTTCACCCAGAGGGTTGTTAATCTATGGAATTCCTTGCCCAATGAAGTAGTTGACGCTACTTCAGGAAATGTTTTAAAGCTAAGGTAAATTTTTTTTTGAACAATAAAAGAATTAAGGGATACGGTGAGAGCGTGGGTAAGTGGATCTGAGTCCACGAAAAGATCAGCCATGATCCTGTTGAATGGGGGAGCAGGCTCGAAGGGCCGGAGGGCCTACTCCTGCTCCTAGTTCTTATGTTCTTATATCAAGAGAGGCAAAACCTAATGGTCTTACTTACTATACTACCGAACCACTGTTCTGAGGACTTGGGTTTGAATCCCATCATGGCAGATGGTAGAATCTGAATTCAATAAAAGTCTGGAATTAAGAGTCTAATGATTATCATTGTCAATTGTTGGAAAAACTCATCTGATTGATGGCACCCCTTAGGGAAGGAAACTGCCATCCTTACCTGGTCTGGCCTACACTTGACTCCAGACCCACACCGATGTGGTTGACTCTTAACTACCCTTTGGCAATTAGGGATGGGAAGTTGCAGCAACCACTAGAGAAAGGCAAAAAGAAATGAAGATAGGCCACTTGGCGTCAACCTTGGCACTGGAAACAGCAACAGCAAAACCAGCCCTGTCGACCCTACAAAGTCCTTATTATCAACATCTGGCAGTGAGTCCCAAAATACTGAAGAGCTGGCTAACAGACTAATCAAGCAACTTCCTGACACAGTCATATTCATCGGATCATACGTTACAGACAATATCCTCGACTGTACCATCACCATCATCATCCCTGTCCCACCAGCAGGACAGTCCCAGCAGAGGTGGCAGCACGGTTGCATACAGTCGGGAGGGAATTGCCCTTGGAGTCTTTAACATTGACTTCAGAACTCATGAAGCCTCATGGCTTTAGGATAAACATGGCCAAGGAAACCTCCTTCTGATTACCATGTACGGTCCTCCCTCGGCTGATGACTCTATGCTTCTCCCTATTGAACAACACTTGGAGGAAGCACTGAGGATGGCAAGGGCACAAAATGTACTCTGGGTGGGGGATTTCAATGTCCACCACCAAGAGTGGCTCAGCAGCAGTACTACTGATCGAGCTGGTCAGGTCTTAAAGGACATGGCTGCTAGACTGGGTCTGCAGCAGGTGGTGAGGGAACCAACTAGAGGGACAAACATACTTAACCTCATGCTTACTAATCTGCCAGCTGCAGTTGCATCTGTCCATGACAGTATCGGTAAGAGTGACCTTCGCACAGTCCCGTGGAGATGAAGTCCTGCCTTCACTTTCAGAATACCCTCCATTGTGCTGTGTGGCACTATCACCATGCTAAATGGGACAGACTTCACACAGATCTAGCAATTCAAGACTGGGCATCCATGAAGCACCATGAGCCATCAACAGCAGCAGAATTGTACTCCAGCACAATCTGTAACTTCATGGCCCGGCATATCCCCCACTCAACCATTACCATCAAGCCAGGGAATCAATGCTGGTTCAATGGAGAGTGCAGGAGGGCATGCCAGGAGCAGCACCAGGCGTATCTAAAAATTAAACCTGGTGAAGCTACCAAACAGGGCTATTTGTGTGCCAAGCAGCATGATCAGCAAGTTTCAGACAGTTAAATGATTCCTCAACAAGAGGATCAGACCTAAGCTCTGCAATCCTGGGCACATCCAGTCACAAATGGTGATGGCCAAATAAACAACTCACTGGGGAAGGAGGCCCCATAAATATCCCCATTGTCAATGACAGGGGAGCCCAACATATCAGTGCAAAAGGTAAGGCTGAAGCATTTGTCGTGATCTTCAGCCAGAAGTGCCAAGTGGAAGATCCATCTTGGCCTCCTCGTGAGCTCCCTAGACACCAATCTTTTGCCAATTCAACTCACTCGATGTGATATCAAGAAATGGATGAATACTGCAAAGGCTACAGGTTCTGACAATATTCCCACAATAGTTCTGAAGGCTTGTGCTCCAGAACTGGCCATGCCACGAGCCAAGTTATTGCAATACAGCTACAACTCTGGCATTTACTCAACAATGTGGAAATTTTCCTGGGTATGCTCCTGTACACAAAAAGCAGAACAATTCCAACCTGGCCAATTACTGCCCCATCAGTCCATTCTCAATCATCAGTAAAATGATGGAAGGTGTTATTAACAGTGCTATCAAGCAGCACCTGCTCAGCAATAACCTGCTCAGTGAAGCCCAGTTTGGGTTCCACCAGGGCCACTCAGCTCCTGACCTCATTACAGCCTTGGTTCTAACCTGGACAAAAGAGCTGAATTCCAGAGCTGAAGCGAGAGTGACAGCCTTTCACGTCAAGGCTACATTCAACCGAGTGTGGCATCAAGAACCCCTAGCTAAACTGGAATCAATGGTAATTGGGAGGGGGGCATACTCTCTGCTGGTTGGAGTCCATATCTGGCACAAAGGAAGATGGCTGTGGTTGCTGTAGGTTACTTAACTCAGCTCCAGAACATCTCTACAGGAGTTCCTCAGGGTAATGTCCTAAGCATAACCATCTTCAGCTGCTCTCTCAATGTCCTTCCCATCATCACAAGGTCAGAAAAGGGGATGTTTGCTGATGATTGTGCAATGTTCAGTATCATTTGTGACTCTTTAGATATTGAAGCAGTCCATGTACAAATGCTGCAAGACCTGGACAACATCCAGTTATGGGCTGAAAAGTGGCAGGTAACATTTGTGCCACACAAATGCCAGGCAATGACCATCTCCAAAAAGAGAGAACCTAACCATCATCCCTTGACATTCAGTGACATTACCATCACTGAAACCCGTTATCAATACTATGTGGGAGCAAAATGTCAACTAGATTTGCCATATAAATACAGTGGGTGCAAGAGCAGGTCAGAGGCTAGAGTCAACTCCTGAATTTCTTGAGCCGTCCACACCTATAAGGCACAAGTCAGGAATGAGATGGAATGCTCCCCACTTGCCTGGAAGAGTTCAGCTCCAACAACACTCAAGAAATTGATGCCATCCAGGACAAAGCAGCCCACTAAATCCAAAAACATTCACTCCCTCCATCACCGACACTCAGTAGCAGCAGTGTGTACATCTACAAGATGCACTGGAGAAATTCACCGAACATCCTAAGACAGCACCTTTCAAACACACAACCATTTCCATCTAGAAGGACAAGGGCAGCAGATACATGTGAACACCACCCCCTGTGTTCCCCTCCAAGCCACTACCATGCAGACTTGCAAATTTATTGCTGCTCCTTCAGTGTCATTGGGTAAAAATCCTGGAACTCCCTTCTTAAGGGCATTGTGGGTCTACCGACAGTACATGAATTGCAGCAGGTCAAGAAGGCAGCTCACCACCACCACCACCGTCTCAAGGGCAACAAATGCTAACCTAGCCAGTAACACCACATCCCACGAGTGTATTTACAAAAACCTCACTAGTCAGTGTGATCTATATGTCTCTGAACAGCAACCATAATACAGGATGAAATATACAAGATGAATTTTTTTTTAATACAACTGTGTTGCTGGCTGGCCAGTACTTATTGCCTATCCCTAGATGCAATTGATAAAACTGAGCAGCTTGCTGGACCATTTCAGAGGGCAGCTGAGAGTCAACTACATGTCTGTGGGTATGAAGTCACATGTAGGACAGACCGGGTGAGGAGGGCAAATTTCCTTCCCTGAAGGATGTTAGTGAGCTAGATGGGTGTTACTAACAATGAGCGACAATTTGACATCAGTAAACTCTTAAATACAGATTTTTAAAAGTTGAATTTTCCACCAACTGCCATGGTGGGATTCAAACTACAGTTTCTAGAACATTAGCTAACCTTCTGGATTAATAGTTAGCAATAATATTTCTAGGCTACTACCTCCCCCACCTTGGCCTGTTTTTGTCCTGCTTTTTTATGTATGACACATATCTGGGCAATTTTCCACACTGACATGTAAATGTCAGTGTTACAGCTATACTGGAGCAACTTGGCTATTGGCATGGCCACTTCTGGAGCACAAGTCTTCAGTAGTATTGCTGGTGCTTTCGATAAAGGAACGACAATAATTATGGTTGATTTTAATCCATCCATGAACCAAATACATCAGGTTGCTAACAGTAGCCTTGATGAGGATATCATGGAATGTTTTTCTTAAAGCGGCGTATTCTGGAACTGATCAGAAAGCAGATGGTATTGGATAATGACCTCAGAATAAATGCACCTTTAAGTAGCAGCGATCATAATTTTATTGAATTTTACATCCAATTTGAAAGGGATAAGAATGATAAGACTGGTATTTTACATTTGAAATAGGGCATCTGTATGGGTAGAAAAACTTGGCTAGTTTTGGACTCACCTCCCCTGAGGAATAGACCTTGGCTATTCACTTTATCCGTGCCCCTCATAATTTTATAAACCTCTACAGGGTCACCCCTCAGCCTCCAACGCTGCAGGGAAAATAGCCTCAGCTTATTCAGCCTCTCCCTATAGCTCAAGCCCTCCAACCCTGGCAACATCCGTCCTATAGCAGGGAGACGCACTATTAGTACGCACTATTCCAAAAATCTAATATTAGATTTTTAAAAACGGTAGATGTAATGAACAAATATTATGCTTCAGTCTTCACAATGGGGGATACAATAAACATCCGGTAATTACTGTAAATGAGAATACTGAAGGAATAGAGGAATTTGGTGAATTTATAATCATTAATGGATATGGTGATAAACAACTGTTATACAGCTCTGGATGGTCTTCATCTAGGGTTCTGAAAAGAAATGGCTAATGAGGCAGTAAATGCACTGGTCTTAATATTTCATAGACTTGTTCCGTTAGACTGGAAAATAGCAAATATAATCCTTCTACTGGGGAAGGGAGGAAAACAGAAAAAAGCATATTACAGGCCAGTTAGCTTGATACATGTCATAGAGAAATGGTTGAATTACCATTACAGAAGCTTGGATAACTCAGGGACAGGAATGGTTGTTGGAAGTTCCAGGACTTAGATGCTTTAAAAGAAATAGGGAGGGTGGACAAAGAGGCGGGAGAGTGGCATTGCTAGTCAGGGCTAGTACAGCAGCTATTGAAAGGCAGTTTGAGAATGATATGTCTACAGAGTCAGTTTGGGTTGAGGTCCGGAACAAGAAAGGAGCAGTCACTTTGTTGGGGATTTTTTTACAGACCCCCGAATAGTTGCAGAGAAGTGGAGGAGCGGGTTGGGAGGCAGATACTGGAAAAGTGCAGAAGTCACAGGGTTGTAGTCAGGGGTGACTTCAACTTTCCAAATATTGATTGGAAACATTTTAGTTATAATAGTTTAGATGGTGCGGATTTTGTCCAGTGTGCTCAGGAAGAATGCCTGACACAGTATGTAGATAGACCAACACTTTGGATTTGGTGCTTGGCAATGAACCGGGCCATGTGTTAGACCTGTTGGTAGGAGAGCATTTTGGTGATAGTGATCATAACTCTGTTACTTTTACAATAGCCATGGAAAAGGATGGGTACATACAGCAGGGTAAGGTTTATAATGGGGGAAGGGTAATTACAATTCTGTTAGGCAAGAACTGGGTATCATAAAATGGGAACTGATGCTGTCAGGGAAGAGCACCATTGAAATGTGGAGATTGTTTAAGGAATGCATACTGCATGTGCTTGATATGTCTGTCCCTAGTATGCAGGGAAGGTGCAGTCGAGTGAGGGGAACGTTGGTTCTCAAGAGAGTTCGAATGACTGGTTAAGAGAAAGAAAGATGCTTGTGTAAGGTTTAGGAAACAAGGATCGGAAAAGGCTCCAAAGGGATACAAGTTATCCAGGAAGGAGCTGAAGAAAGGGCTTTGGAGAGCTATAATGGGGCATGAGAAAACCTTGGCAGCTAGGATCAAGGAAAACTCCAAGGCTTTTTGCACGTACGTGAGGAATAAGAGAATGACCAGAGAAAGGGTAGGGCCAATCAAGGACTGTAAAGGGAATTTGTGCACTGAGCCTAAAGAGATAGGAGGGACCCTTAATGAATACTTTTCTTCGGTACTCACAACTGAGAGGGACCTAGTTGTAGAGGAGAACAGTGTGAAACAGGCTGGTAGGCTACAGGAGGTCGATGTTAGTAAGAAAGGTGTACTAGGAATTTTGAGGAACTTGAAGATAGATAAGTCCCCCGGGCCTGATTGGATTTATCCAAGGATTCTATGGGAAGCGAGGGAAGAGATCGCAGAGCCTTTTGCAATGATCTTTTCGTCTTCACTGTCAATGGGTATAGTGCCGGAAGATTGGAGAGTGGTGAACGTCATTCCCTTGTTCAAAAAAGGGAATAGGGATAAGCCCGGAAATTACAGGCCAGTTAGTCTTACATCAGTGGTGAGCAAATTATTGGAAAGGGCTCTGAGAGATAGGATTTATGATCACTTGGATAGGCACAGTTTGATTTGTGATAGTCAGCATGGATTTGTGAGGGATAGATCATGCCTCACAAACCTTATTGAATTCTTTGAAGAGGTGACCAAACACGTGGATGAAGGTAGAGCAGTGGATGCGGTATACATGGATTTAAGTAAGGCATTTGATAAGGTTCCCCATGGTAGGCTCATGCAGAAGGTAAGGAGGCATGGGATAGGGGGAAATGTGGCAGATTGGATTCAGAATTGGCTGACCCTTAGAAGACAAAGGGTGGTAGTGGACGGAAAATATTCAACATGGTGCTCAGTTACGAGTGGTGTACCAGGATCAGTTCTGGGTCCTCTTCTACTTGTGATTTTTGTAAATGATTTGGACGAAGGAGTGGAAGGGTGGATTAGTAAGTTCATAGACAATACGAAGGTGGGTCGCGTTGTGAACAGTGCGGAGGGCTGTTCTCGGTTACAAAGGGACATTGATAGGATGCAGAGCTGGGCTGAGAAGTGGCAGATGGAGTTTAATCCTGAAAAGTGTGAGGTGATTCATTTTGGAAGGACAAACTTGAAAGCACAATACAGGTTTAACGGAAAGATTTTTGGCAGCGTGGAGGAGCAGAGGGATCTTGGGGTTCATGTCCACAGTTCCCTGAAAGCTGCCACCCAGGTGGATAGAGTTGTTAAGAAGGCGTATGGTGTGTTAGCTTTGATTAATAGAGGGATTGAGTTCAAGAGCCATGAAGTTATGCTCCAGATATACAAAAGCCTGGTTCGGCCACATCTGGAGTATTGTGTCCAGTTCTGGTTGCCTCATTACAGGAAAAATGTGGAAGCATTGGAAAAGGTGCAGAGGAGATTTACCAGGATGTTGCCTGGAATGGAGGGAAGGTCTTACGAGGAAAGGTTGAGAGATCTAGGGCTTTTCTCATTAGAAAGACGAAGCACGAGAGGTGACTTGATCGAGGTGTACAAAATGATCAGAGGTCTAGATAGAGTGGACAACCAAAGACTTCTTCCTCAGGTGGAGGTAGCTATTATGAGGGGGCATAGTTTTAAAGTGACTGGAGGTAGATGTAGGAGAGATGTCAGATGTAGGTTCTTTACTCAGAGAGTGGTCGGGGCGTGGAATGCATTGCCGGAGATGGTAGTGGAGTCAGCCTCATTAGGGGCATTTAAGCAGCTATTAGATAGACTTATGGATGATAGTATAAGGTAGGGGTGGAGGTTAGATAGACCTTAGGATTAGGGTAAAAGTTCGGCACATCGTGGGCCGAAGGGCCTGTACTGTGCTGTACTGTTCTATGATCATTAAGGAGGTTATAAATTGGACACTTGGCAAAACTCAAGGTAATAGGGCAGAGTCAACATGGTTTTGAGAAAGGGAAATCCTGTTTCAACAATTTTTTTGGAATTCTTTGAATGAATAACATGCTCTGTAGATAAATGAGTGGGTGGGGGGGTGGGGAGGTGTCTGTAAACATGCCGTACTTGGATTTCCAGAAGGCATTTGACAAGGATCCACAACAATTACTGTGGAAAGTAGGAGTTCATGGTGTGGTGGATAATACTTGTGTGGATAAAGGATTGACTGGCTGGCAGAATACAAGGAATAGGAATGACAGGATCTTTTTAAGACTGGCAGGATGTGACAAGTGAGATTCCACATGGGGTCTGTGCTGGTCCCTCAACTTCTTACAATCTATAACAATGACTCAGATAAGGTGATTGAGGCCACAGTGGCTAAATGTGCAGATGATACAAAGACGGGTAGGAAAGTATGTTGTGGAGATGATATGCCAAAGATGCAGACCATACAGGTCAGGTTCGGACAAAAATCTACTGGATGGAGTATAATGTGGGAAAAGGTGAAGTTTTCCACTTGGCGGGAAGAATAAGAAAAGCAGAGTATTATTTAAATGCAGAACAACTCCAGAATTCTGAGATATTCAGGTGTTCTCATGCATAAGTTGTACAAGTTTAGTTGGCAGGAATCGCACTAAATCAGGAAGCTAACTGATTGTTAGATTGTAAGAGGAATTGAACACAAAAGTAAGGATGTTATACTTCAGTTATTCAGGGCATTGGTGAGACCACATCTTGAATACAGTGTGCAATTTTGGTCTCCTTATTTAAAGCTGGACATAAATACAATGTAGGTGATTCAGAGGAGGTTTGCTGGATAGATATGTGGAATAAGCAAGTTTCCTTACAAGGTTGGATTTGACAGGCTGGACTTGTTTTCACTAAAGTTCTGAAGTGTGAAAGGTGATCTGATTGAAGTTTATAATGTTTGTGACAAGATGAGCATGGAAGGGATGCTCATTCTTGTGGGTGAATCCAAAACTAGGGAATGTTGTTTAAAAATTAGGGGCCGCCCTTTTGGTACAGAGATGATGGGAGTTGCGCAACTTTGGAAAATGCCTTGGAAGCAATGATGGTTGGCTCATTGAATATTTTTAAGGTGGACATAGATAGATTTTCGTTAGACAAGGGAATCAAAGATTACTGCGATAAAATAGAATTGTGGACTTAAGAACAGAAACAGATCAGCAGGGACCTTATTGTAAACTTGAAGTGCCAAATGGCCTACTATTGTTACTAATTCACACGCTGTGCGTAACCTGTGCTGCCACATTCATCAATGTGTGCATGTATATAACCAGGTCCCTCTGCTCTAGCAGATAACACAGTGTGGAGCTGGAGGAACACAGCAGGCCAAGCAGCAGCAAGGAAGTAGGAAAGTTGACATTTCGGGTCGGGATCCTTTTTTCTGAAGAAGGGTCCCGACCCAAAACGTCAACTTTCCTGCCTCTCTGATACTCTCTGGCCTGCTGTGCTCCTCCAGCTCCACACCGCGTTATCTCTGACCCCAGCATCTACTGTTCTTGCTACCCCTCTGCTCCAGCAACCCCTTTATAACTGGACACTTTGTTTTATATTAAGTGAGAAAGGAACACCTGAGGAGGAAGAGAAAGATAAATAAAACAAAGGAGATACAGAAAATGATTAAGGAAAAAAATATCAGAGTAGAAAAATAATAGCTATATTTTACCTCATGCAATGTTAGAGCAGAGTGACTAGTATAAAATAATCATGGATTATAGATCTGAGAATAAGCGGTTTAGAAGAGTTAATGGGGAAACAAAAACAGGATTACCAATGAGTTAGACAAACTACAAACATGTTGGTGAGGCCCTATACAATTAAAGAATAACTAAATCCAAAGCTGAGAATGAATAAGCCGCTATGTATTGACCAGCTTAATATTAAACAGTTTTTTCTATGATGTTGTTGTAAAGAAGGGCTGAGCCAACAGCAATTTGTCCACATGGCTATTTTCAGATTTCATATTTTGCAATACTGTTTTGAGGTGCAAATCGATCATGCCAATTCCTTAATTGAATCAGGCAAAAGTCAAGATTAGCAACCTATTTGCTCCATAATATCACACTCCAGTTGCTCAATGCTGTCAGCTCAACAAATATTACCTCAAATCAGTCTGTTCGGTAAGAGGACAGGCAATAAATGTTATGTACAATTCGTATGTAGATACCTTTCACAGCATCCAGCTTTAAGGACCATTCTTAAAATGAATTTTCACCAGGAACATCATCTGCCAAGTTTTAAAACAAATTTAGAAGAATTTGAGTTATACGTGGGCCTCTAACATAAAAACATATTAAATAGGACTAGACCACCCAAACCATCACAGCTGATCTGATTATTCCACATAACCACCTACCTTCAATAACCTTTCACAAACATGTTTATCAAAATCCTACCTACCTCTGCCTTAAAAGTATTCAAACATTCTGCATCCACTGCCATTTGAGAAAGACTGTTCTGAATACTCACAGCCTTCTCCAAGAAAAAATAAGTCCTTTCTCTGTCTTAAATGGGCATTTATTTGCCAGATCTTACCTATTTCTTTTCTGTCGCCTCTTTATGTCTACTGCACCAACTATTGGTGCTCGATGCAGTCCCAGGATTAGAGATACAATAAAATCTGCAACATCTGAGTCAAATGGAGCTTTGTGATTTGCAAGGTGACAGTCACATGACCTGCAGCTGACAGTATTGAAAACGAAGGGGGAATTAGAGTATCCGAGTTTGGGTGGAAAATGCTTAGAATTTTTCTGCCTGTTGGTCAGATTACACATTTAGGAGAAAAGGTAAAAGGACCCAGAACACTTCTTAATGAGGCTCTGAAACTATAAATTTCCCATTGATATTCTCACTTTCTGCTGCCTGATCACCACTTGGGTAGGTTACACATTCAAAAGAAAAGGTCAGGGTCTCATTGAGAAATGATACAGTTCTTTCAATTATCAACTTGGGGATTTGGGTTAAGTGGCAATTGGCAGGAGACTTCCTTGCCTGTTTGACCTGATGCCATGAAACTTTCTGGAGTCTGTGCTCAATGATAAGGGCACTACCTTCCTGATGCTATACCAGTGTGCCAACATCTCTGGTAGATTTGCCCTGCCAATCGGACAGGACATACCAGGGATGGTGTTGTCCACGGCAATTGTCTTTAACATGTGAGTTGCTGCTTGATCAGTATTTTGAGTTTCTTCCTCCCTTCTGTTTCCTGAATTACAGCTATTTCTGGTACGTCACTTCTATCCTTTAGAGTGAAGACCCATGTAAAATACCTGTCCTACTCATTTACCATTTCCATATTTTCCATTATTAATTTCTCAAACTCATTTTCTATAGGTGTTTCACTTCATTAATTCCTTACTTTTAAAAATATCTATAAAAGCTCTTCTGGTCTGTTCCCATCCATATTAACTTTTTTATCATTTTTTGCTGGTGTATAAACTATGTCCAATCTTCCAAACTGTCACCCATCTTTGCATAATGAAATGCCACAGTGGTTAGCACTGCTGCCTCACAGCACCAGGGACCCAAGTTCAATTCCAGCCTCAGGTATCTGTCTGTGTGGAGTTAGCACATTCTCCCCGTGTCTGCGTGGGTTTCCTACGGGGGCTCCGGTTTCCTCCCACAGTCCAAAAATGTGCAGGCTAGGTGGATTGGCCATGCTAAATTGCCCATAGTGTGCAGGGATGTGTAGCCTAGGGGGATAGGTCTGCGTGGGACGCGGTGTGGACTTGTTGGGCCTAAGAGCCTGTTTCCACACTGTAGGGATTCTATGATGTAATACAATCTTTAACTTTAAATTGACCACAGATGGTGGATCCTTCCCTTGGAACCTTTTTCTCACTCATTGTATGTATCAAATCTATGTAATCTGAAATATTCCCTTAAATGTCTGCCATGGGCTTTTTTGTTGGTCTATCCTTTAACCTTATTTGCCAGTTCACATTAGCATTCAGCAGTCATAATAGCACTCATTTAAATTTAAAATTCTAGTCTTCAAATTCCCTCAAATCATATTATATCACTGCTAGCTCGAGGCAGCTTCACTACAAGGTCTTAACTAATCCTGTTTTATTGCACAATACCAGGTCGAGTATAGCCTGCTCTCTGGTTGGCTGTTGTTCCCAGAAAGTATTCTGAAAACATTCTGTGAACTCCTCAACTAGGTTATGTTTCTCGTCAGATTTTTTTCCAGTCTATAAGCAGATTAGCATCCCCCCATGATTAGTGCGGTACCATTTTAACAAATTTCTATTATTCCTTCCTTTGTGCCCCATCCTACTATGGGGTTACTGTTAAGAGGCCTGTACATCATTCCCCCAAGTGTCTGGACTCTGGAGTTCTGAAGAAGGGTCACTGGACCAAAAATGCTGACTCTGCTTCCTCTCCACAAATGCTGCCAGACCTGCTGAGTTTCTCTAGCTATTTCTGTCTGTCCCCTAAGTGTCTTCTTGTCTTTATTATCTCTAACCAAACAGTTTTATACTTATTTATTTCTATTTGGGCTATCAGTTCATCTGTTTTGACTGCTACCTGCATTTAGATAGCATCTTTAGTTTTGTCTTTTTATTACTTTTGTAACCTCTAACTTTATCTGTTGCTTTACTCTCAGATTTGTACTTGCTATTCTTCCATGCCCAGGTCTGTTTATTATTTCCCATGTAGTTAATTACCAGAGGCAGTGTCATTGATATGCATGAAGGAACACTCAACGCATCATTAAAAAGATACATAGATTGAATGGGACAAGTAAACTGTTTGTTGAGTTCTGCTTGGATATACTGGATGACTGCAGCAACTTTTGCTACTCCATGAATCTCAATTATGAAGCACTTGGCAAGATTTAGGTTCTGCGATGTGACAAGTTGGGCAGCAACATTTGGACTTTAGAGTTTAAATATGCTTTTGTCTCTAGTCTGAAGCTCTCACAACATTTCTTCAAGACTAATAATTATTAGCTACTATTTTGATGGCAAACCATTAATTGGCTATTTAATGTCCTCCAGATTGTGGCCTGACATGGAATAATCATGGCATGTGCAGAAACGTAAGGTTTACAATGAATTACTGTAACAAGAAACACTGGCTTTTCCTCTGCCAGGCACAGGCACAGCAAATTGCTGCAGAAGGACTAAAGCAGCAAAACTGTCAATTATGGCACAATGTGGAATAGAGCTATGCTGCTAACACTGTCAAAAATCATCTGCTGTGTGAAAGCCTGACAACTAATCAACTCCATTATCAGCAACTGACTGTTCCATATGCACCTCAGAGATCAAATCAGCTGGTCACTCCTAACTGACAACAGCCCTCACAGGGATCAGTCCTCTGAGAGGCTCACTTCAACATTTATACTAGCATTCTCCCTCTCACAAGGTCATGGCTCTTGTATAAGCTAATGAGTTGGCCCTGGTTTTAAGGCTTAAGAACTTCATAATGTTCAGGAACTAGTTGCTGAAGATTTATGTCCACAAGCCTACTTCAAAAAACGCAGATTTCAACCAAACGCTGATAAGAGAATTGTTTCAACTTTCCAATTATACTCAAAGACCAGAGACAAACTTTGTCTTCATTTCTGTGACCCTCCAGCTCCACGCTCCCGCCCCCCCAAATGCTCATCTTTACCCAATGCCAAAATACCTCAACATCATTCTTGACTGTATACTGACCTACTGGTACCATCTTTAGAATACCGTAGCCCAGTTCAAGATGAGAGTGAATTTCTATGGAAACTGGCAGCTACCAGTTGGGCACCACTGCAAACAAAATACAACACCATTTCACTTGACCTGCTCGACCTGTGACAATGCTGCAGCTTTAAGAGGTGTATTTTGTCCTGTTTATTTTGAAGAGAGGTTTTAAGGCAGAGGTTAGGACCAATCTACCAGAACCACTAGAATAAACAGCTTGTGAGGCCTTGGGTTTTTGTTTTAAAGATGGAATAATAAAAGAAGCCTGGATGGATGTGGTTGCCTCTCAGTTTTTTTTTGGTTTTTAGGTTTAGGATTAAGGAGTTGCTCTTGTGGGCTTGAAGAAGTGGAAGATATTTTTTCCCCCTCTCGATTATAGCGAAAAGCTGGGGTTCTCTTCCTAGGCTGCTAGACGGCAGGTGAGATAAAATCTGTTTTTTTTTAATTTGCCTTTTTACCAAGGGATGTATTTATGGGATGTTACGACATTGGAACAGTTAATTAATAATAGTTACTATATCTATTATTCTTTAAGGTTTCCAGTAGAGTTAAGTTATTCTAAATTCCTCTTTCCTTGGTTGCATTTTAACAGGAGTGTTTACATAAATTGTATTTTGCTTAACGTTGAGTAGCTTGACCAGTCACATTGCGTCTGGAACACAGTACCTTACATTTGCCTTAAAAATAAGAAAAAAAGTTAGGGTCTAGGCTAGCTTCTTTAAAATATTTTGAGGGGGTCTTGTCTGGTCTATAACATACCCAATAGCAGAGTACTACAGCTCAACCTGGCTTAGGAGCTGCTCATGCAAATAAAGCAGATATCTACCTTTGGGCAATCATGGGCCTGGGATGCTGAGACCAGGCAAGCAGTGTGCTCATTCAGCAATAACCTGCTCAGTTTGAGTTCTGCCTGGCCGACTCAACTCCTGACCTCTTTACAGCCCCGGGTCAAATATGGGCAAAGGTGCTGAACCTCAGAGGTGAGGTGAGAGAGACTGCCCTTGACATCAAATTGGCATTTGACCATGTGTGGCATCAGGACGCAATGATAATCGATGGAAAACTCTCTGCTGATTAGTCATACCTGGCACAAAGACTCATGCTCTATCACTCTCACTATTGAATGCAACATCTTCCCTCATTTAGTGTCACTCCACCCTTGGCCCCACTCAGCCTGTATGGCCTCTCTGCTGCCCGCTTACTCCCTCTGTACAACTCACCATCTTTCCCCATCTGCACCAGCACAAACAGCCAGGTCACACACTTTCATCTCACTCAATCCCTCTTGTTCTCCCATTAAAGGAGAAGGCAGCCCTCCATAGGACAGAAAAGGCTCAGATGAATGGGTAGAGGGCTTGCCTTGCATTAAACTCCTATACAGAGAGGATCTTGGCCTTTGCAGGAGAAGGCCAGGACTGCTCCTGCAGGGAGGCACAAATACACAGGTCTCACAACCAAGGAATAATCACTTGTCATTCCACTGCACTTCCCGCAGTAACTCCACTGTCAGTCCGCACACCACTTCCAGCCAGTGGCTGTGATGCCCTCTCTCTCTCTCTTTTATCTTGCAGTACTCAGAGTTCTGCTGGAGAGCAGGCACCTGCTCAGCGGTGTTGGCAGTCAGGGTGTTTGTCCACATGAAGTGGGAGGAACAGGAGCAACACATGGGAGGCAAGGACTCTCACTGGCCAGAGGCTGCAGGAGTGCAGCTACTCTACGGACACCCAGCTGTTCATGGCGATCAAGCATGTGATTGTCTGGTGGTTTCCGAGGACAGGCTGGCAGGGAGAGCCAAGCCCAGCATGCTGGGGGTGTTCTAGAGAGGTGCACAAACCTGTAATCTGGCCATTCCTCACAAGGATGCAGGACAGCACCAGGAGGTACCCAGCCAGGGACACAGAAGCCCTCAGAAGTCTCCCCTCACAACACTCCAGAGGTGACCATGCCCTCCCCCTCCACCCTGCCTGCCCCCTCTGACCCTCGGAAATTCAAGTCAGAGGCAAGTGGACCCTCAGCACATCTGGGGCATCCAGAAACAAAGTCCCTGGGATTACCTGGCCAAGCCTCTGGATGGTGGTCCCCACTACCAAGCATCCTTCCTCCACCCCAGCTGTGGAATTTGGGAATACACTAAGATATAGTGGAAGGAAAAGAAAGAAAAAGACATTTTGAGGACAGTTTGGTGGCATGGCTGACAATGCACTGTTTATAAAATCGCACCTTTGTGTTAATTGGATTGGTTCATTTTACATTCTTTGTTTGACTGTCTTTGTAGACCTGAATGTAACTGCACTTTCATGATACCCATCTTCATGCCTACACAGGCTGCACCACGGCTCGAATGGGTGCCAGCTGTCAAACGTGGAATAAAGATGTACAAGGTATATACAGGGCAATGGGCCCTGTTGGCACTCATAGTTAAACATCCTTATTCTGATTTCTGTGTCCAAAATATTTGTTGTGAATGACAAGGTCAAACACACAGTGAGTCAATGCTTTAGAATCGCCAGGGATTAGGGAGCCAACAGGTCCATGTCCTGTACAACACACGGGTCTGTGTGCAGTGCTGTTTCTCTTTAAACAGCCTCACATCAGTGGGTCTTGCAGACCCCACACTCACAGGTCAAGACACAAACACTGCATACTCTGGGTGTGCTCACAGCCATGTTCTTACCCATCATCAACTTTCAAATTCCAGCTCAACAGAAGGCTACAGTGGAAGTATCTCCGCCAGCAGCTTCCAGCCCCATGTGTCAGTGTGGTCCTGAGCATTCAGATCCCCTTCCCGATAGCTCTTCTCATGAGCCCATTTGATTCAAACTTCCCCACTCAACCTATCTGCATGAGCCTGCACCTATCCCCCAAAAACACTGGCACGTGAGGTGACCATGCTAGATGTGGTAATACAGTCTCCCATCCTCCCCTTTATGCCAAGCTGTTCCTGACAATAGACAAAACCTTCTCCTGCTTTATCCTACTCCCACCTGCGATTTGTGGTGCCTCTCCCTTACAATTACAGTTTACCCCCCTTCCCGCACCTTCACAACTGCAATCCCCCCTTATCCCAGCCTGCAATCCCAAACCTGATGATTAGATTCCCGAGTGTCCTTGACACAGCAGCAGTTCCCCTTTGTCTCTCCCTCCCCTTTATTCCTTTAGTTTCTCTGGACAGACTCAATGAACTGACAATGGCCCATTCTCTTGGATGAGCTAACCAGACAGCCCCCTGGATAAGAAATAGCTGCACATCTGTCTGGCTGTGTTAGCCTTTGCCTGAACACCCAGACAGACTGGAATGGAGCGAAAGCACTGACCGTGACCCTCTAACTGGATCACAAAGGCACTGACTCCGTGACTCGCCAATCCCCTGGACTGGGCTGTCCTTGACCTTTGGGACGCCCTGACTGATGGGTGCTTCCATCAACTTCAGCGGCGACTGCCCTCTGAAGACTTTGAGAAATAGCTGCCTGTTTGTTACACATGCCATGTGTTTGCCACTTAAGCTGTTGACACATGGTGCAGGAGTGACAGCGACAATGCACCCTGCAAGATATCTTTCCCTTTGCTGAGAGCTGCTGGCCAGTGTGGGTGGTGTGACTGCGCTAAGAGGCAACGCAGGGGTGCCCAAGTAGACGCTAAATGAGTGAGCACTGAGAGCAACAGCCCTGAGATGCAGCCCAGGTCCCTGTCTGGCAGCCTATCAGTGTTAGTTAATGGTGCACCCTACAGTACAAGTCTGCGTCTCCTAAACTTCTTGCATGTTGAGGTGCCAAGCGAATCATGAGGGGTTGGCAGATGTCAGGTGCCAATGTCCATAGATGATGATGATGCCCATGTATCATTTTTGTTAATTCATTCACAGGCATCGCTGGCAGGTAGCATTTATTATTCATCACAGAGGGCAGTTAAGAGTTAACCACATTGCTGTGGATCTGGAGTCACATGTAGGCCAGACCAGATAAGGATGGCAGTTTCTTTCCCTGAAGGGCATTAAGTGAACCAGATGGGGTATTTTTCTTGAAAATTGACGATGGTTTCATGGTCATCATTGGACTCTCAATTCCAGATATATATTGAATTCAAATTCCACCATCTGCCATGGCAGGATTTGAACCCGGGTCCCCAGAACATTATCAGGATTTCTGGATTAACATGCCAACAATAACACCACTGGGGCATCACCTCCCCTCACCATGCCCTGATGATAGAGGCTCCCTGCAGCCAGCAGTGAGCTGAGGTATCCATTCAGACTGTCATGTTGACATCATGTTCAGCACCTTTGGTAAAATAAGATGATGAACATTAACAAGGCAGGTTTGTCGTTGATAAAGAGTTTAATAAGCTCTAATCCCCTTTAAATGACAAAGGGACACCATTGAGCAATGCACAAAAGACATAACTTGTTGCTCTCAATGTCAAAAAAGGCCTCATTGAACTTGTCACAAGATTCTGCCACAAATCTCGTCATAGACCTCATTCAGGCCTCTATACCTTAACTCAGGCCAAGATATTTCTTTTGCACATATCCTGGCAAGGTGCCGACCAATTGGCATTGAGAGAATGGCAAGTATCAACTATGTCTTTACCTCATTACGGGTGAGCTCAATAATGTGGTAACAATCATCCACAAAAAGAAATCTCTTAATCTCTTTCCTAACTCTTGCAATATTGATGATCCTCATCACTGACTTTACATAAAGAGATAACAAGTCTTTTCCTATTCACTCTATTAAAACTGTTCGTCATCTTAAATCACCAGAGTCTTTACTAGTTCTCTTCTCAAAACTAGCATTTATGCTGTGCACTCTTTATGTTTTAATCTCCTTTCTCCAGCTGGACTCTGCAACTTAACCAATACTTTATCCAAATCTATCATTTTCTTTAATCTTTACTATTTTGCTCTGTTTATAAATTTAAATGCAGGTTGTTGTTGTTTTTTTAAGCATAGCTTCATCTACTTACATGTGCAGTAGAAGGAATTACATACTTAAATCGTTATGTCTGTCTGCTAGTCCATGTCCTTCAATGTCTTTTCCTCACTCTCATGTCATTTTTCTTGCCTCATATTTACCCACAATAAACTATCGACCTAATTATCAGCCCACTCCACAAACCCATTTATATACTCCTGAAATATAAAGAGTACATTTTGGTTCAGTTTATCAATTAACAATAATTCTTTTCTAGGTCTGTGAGTGGTAGAATACCCAAAAATTCAGTGATTCTGGGTAACTCTTTTTGGGTAAATAATTAAGTTCAGGAACTTTGCTCGATTGCCTTTGGGAGTCAGAAGGAAATTCCCCAGACTTTTCTTTTCCTCGAATTTGCTGCATTTTTAAAAGATTTGCCTCAGCTTTCTTTGGAGTAGATGGGTAAAGAACAAATAACGAAGAAAATTACAGCACAGGAGCAGGCTCTTCAGCCCTCCAAGCCTGCGCCGATCCAGATCCTCTATCTAAACCCGTCGCCTATTTTCCAAGGAGCTGCATCCCTCTACTCCCTGCCCATTCATGTATCTGTCTAGATCCATCTTAAATGACGCTATTGCGCCCGCCTCTACCACCTCCACTGGCAACGTGTTCCAGGCACCCACCACCCTCTGTGTAAAGAACTTTCCACGCATATCTCCCTTAAACTTTTCCCCTCTCACCTTGAAATCACGGCCCCTAGTAATTGAGTCCCCCACCCTGGGAAAAAGCTTCTTGCTGTCTACCTTGTCTATACCTCTCATGATTTTGTAGACCTCAATCAGGTCCCCCCCTCAACCTCTATCTTTCGAATGTAAATAATCCTAATCTACTCAACCTCTCTTCATAGCTAGCGCCCTCCATACCAGGCAACATCCTGGTGAACCTCCTCTGCACCCTCTCCGAAGCATCCACATCCTTTTGGTAATGTGGCGACCAGAACTGTATGCAGCATTCCAAATGTGGTCGAACCAAAGTCCTATACAACTGTAACATGACCTGCCAACTCTTGTACTCAATACCCCATCCAATGAATGAAAGCATGCCGTATGCCTTCTTGACCACTCTATTGACTTGCGTTGCCACCTGCAGAGTACAATCATCCTGAACACCCAGATCTCTCTGTGCATCAAAGGTGACAGGATAGTGCACAAGGTGACAGTATTGACTGGATACAATGGGCTTGAGGAGTTGGATGGTCTTCCCCCTCTTTTTGATTGTTAATAATACAGAATAAAGGCAAATCAATGAGTGAGAGGGGGAATTCCTCCAGCCAATGGGCGTAGTGATGCTGTTAATGAGTTTGTGCTAGTTGCTAAATCTGCTAGATTTCCAGTAAAACACAAGTTTCCTTTGGATATTTACACCGCCCTTGAGATATCAGAGGGACTTAATCTTATCCCAGTATCACACCCTATTACTACTGCATCGAATCATGATGAAATACAGATTGACCACAATTTTAGGCAATGAGAAATATTTCCTGCACTACACATCAGCGAATCCAAGTGAGTAAAATGCGGACATGGACGTCGAAGGGAGGAGAGACAATTATGGCAGTCAATGGAGTGGCATGGCCCTCCTATCAGGTGTGGGAGATTAGGGAACAGTTGAATGTCCCTGGAGACTACGTCTGCAGGGGCTGCGTTTGGATCCATTACACATCAAAACATTTGGATCGGCTGGAGAAACAGTTAGAGTCACTGAGGAGTTCATAGGAGACACAAAGTATGATGGTTAGTCGCTTTAGAGGGGTGCTCACACCACAGGTTCAGTCTGCTAGATGGGTGAATGTCAGCAGGAGGTAGGAAGGTAGTGCAGGAATCTCCTGTAGCTGTTCATCTCTCAGAGATACCATTTTGGGTACAGTTAAGGGTGATAGTCTTTCAGAGGAAAACAGAAGTGGCAGCCAGATCTCAGGCACCAAGGATGAATCTTCTGTTAAGCAGGGTTTGACAAGATTCAAACGAGTAATTATTATACGGGACTGTCCTGTCAGGGGACAGGCAGTAGATTCTGCAGCTGTGAACGAGAATTCAGGACGGTGTGTTAACACCTTGGTGCCAGGGTCAAGGACATCTCAAAGCATATTGTCAAAGGGGAGAATGAAAGGCCAGAAGTTGTCATACACTTTGGAAAGAACGACATAGTTAAGGAAAAGGTTGAGGCTTTGTAGAGTGAATACAGGAAGTTAGGTAGGATGTTAAAGAGAAGAACCTCAAAGTAATCTCTGGATTACGCCCGGTGCCACGTGCTAGTGAGAGTAGGAATAGGAAGATAAGGCAGATAAATCAATGGCTGAGGAGCTGGTGCAGAGGGCAGGGATTCAGATTTTTGGATCATTGGCATCACCTCTGGGGCAGAAGAGACCTGCTCAAAAGGGGACGTGTTTCACCTGAACTGGAGGGGGACCAATATCCAGACAGGGAGATTTGCTAGTGCTAGTCAGAAGCCTTTAAATTAGTAGGGAGGGGGCAGAGGGTCATCCAAGTAGTAGTGAGAATAGAGAGACAGATGAGGATGGTTCTGAAGTGAAAGAAAGCAAGTTAATTAGAAAAGGCAGGTATCAGCAAGTCAGAGAACAAAGTAACTCTGAAGAATTAAAGTGCATTTATTTCAATGCAAGGGGTCTTACAGGTAAGGTGTACGAACTCGGGGCATGTATGCAAACATGGGACTGGGACATCAGAGCTATTACAGACACCTGGCTCAGGGAAGTATAGGATTGGTAGCTCAGTGTTCTGGGGTTTAGATGCTATAGGAAGGATAGAAAGGGAGGCAAGGGGAGGAGATGGCCTAGTGGTTTTATCACTGAACTGTTAATCCAGAGACCCAGATAATGTTCTGGGGACCCAGATTCAAATCCTGCCATGGCAGATGGTGGAATTTGAATTCAATAAAATATCTGAAATTAGGAGTCTAATGATGACGAATCGATTGTTTTAAAAACCCATCTGGTTCACTAATGTCCTTTAGGGAAGGAAACTGCCATCCTTACCTGGTCTGGCCTACATGTGACTCCAGACCCACAACAATGTGGTTGACTCTTAACTCCCCTCTGGGCAATTAGGGAGGGGCAATAAATGCTGCCTAGCCAGCAACGCCCTCATCCCGTGAATGAATAAAGGAAAATAAGACAGGAGGGGGAATGGTGTTTTTGATTAAGGAAAACATTACTGCTGTGCTGAGAGAGGATATTTTTGAGGGTTCATCCAATTTATATGGGTGGAACTCAGAAATATGAAGGGGATGAACACCTTAATGGGATTGTACTATAGGCCCTCCACAAAAGTCAGTGGGAAACTGAAGAGCAAATATGTGGAGATCTCAGAAATACATAAGAATAATAGGGTTGTAGGGGATTTTAAATTTCCAAAAATTGACTGGGACTGCCATAGTGTTACAGGGTTAAATGGTGAAGAATTTGTTAAATGTGTTCAAGAAATTTTTCTTTATCAACCTGTAGATGAAGCTACTAGAGAAGATGCAAAACCTGACCTTCTCTTGGGAAATAAGGCAGGGCAAGTGACTGAAGTGTTAGTGGTGGACCATTTTGGGAACAGTGATCATAATTCTATTAGTTTTAAAATAGTGATGGTAAAGGATAGACCTTGTATAAAAGTTAAAGTTCATGTATGGAGTAAAGCAAATTTTGATCGTATGAAACAGGAACTTCCAAAACTTGATTGGAGTAAACTATTCGCAGGTAAAGGGATGACCGGCAAGTGGAAGCTTTCAGAAGTGAGACAACGAGCATTCAGAGGCATTATGTTCCTGTTAGAGTGAAGGGTAAGGCTGGTAGGAGTGGGAACAATGGACGAATAAAGATATTGAAGTTCTAGTCAAAAAAAGGTTTATGTTAGGTATAGACATCTGGGATCAAGTGAATCTCTTGAAGTGTATAAGGGGTGTAGAGGCATTCTTAAGAGGCAAGTCAGGAGGGCTAAATGCAGATGAGATAGCCTCAGCAGATAAGGCTAAGGATAATCCAAAGAGATTCTACAAGTATATTAAGAGCAAAAGAGCAACTAAGGAGAGAATAGGGCCCCTTAAAGATCAAAAAGATCGTCTATGTGTGGAACCACAGGAGACAGGACAAATACTAAACAAATATTTCGTGTCAATTTTTACTATGGAGAAAGAAATGGAGGTTAGGGAACTCGGGTAAATCAATGTCGATGTCTTGAAAACAGTCTACATTACAGAAGAGGAGGTGCAGGAGGTCTTAAAAATCATAATGATGGATGAATCTCCGAGGCCTGATTAAGTGTATCCCAGGATGTTGTGGGAAGTTAAGAAAGAAATTGCGGGGCCCACAGTTGAGACATTTATATCATCTATAGCCATGGGTGAGGGTGCTGAAGGACTGCAGGGTGGCTAATATTATGTTTTATTTAAGAATGGCTGCAAGGCGAAACCTGGGAACTGTTGACTGGTGAGTCCAACATCAATGATGGGTAAGTTGTTAGAGGTGATTCTGAGAGATCGGATTTACATGAATTTGGAGGGACAAGGACCAATTAGAGATAGTCAGCATGGCTTTGTGCGTGAGAAATCTTGTCTCACAGACTTGATTGAGTTTTTTGAGGATGTAACCAAAAAATATTGATCAGGGCAGAACGTAGACATTGGATTTTAGTAAAGCCTTTACTGATCAGTCTATTGGACCATTGTCAAAGTTAGATCATATGAGATTCAGGGAGAGCTTGCCAATTGGATACAAAATTGGCTTGACAGTAGGAAACAGAGGATGGTAGTGGAGAGTTGTTTTTCAGCCTGGAGGCCTGTGAACAGCAGTGTTCTGCAAGGATTGGTGCTGGGTCCACTTTTGCTTGTCATTTATATAAATGATTTGGATGAGAACACAGAAGGCATGGTTAGTAAGTTTGCAAATGACACCAAAATTGGTGGTATAGTCGGCAGTGAAGAAGGTTGTCTAAGATTACAAAAGGGATCTTGATCGACTGGGCCAATGGTTGAGGAGTGTCAGAATGAGTTTAATTTGGATAAATGTGAGGTTTTGCATTTGGTAATACAAACAAGGACAGGCCTTATGCCCTTAATAGCGGGGCCCTGGGTAGTGTTGACAAACAGAGAGACCTGGGGTGTTCAGGTACATGGCTCTTTGAAAGTTGTATCACAGGTAGACAGGTTGGTTAAGAAGGCATTTAACATGTTTGCTTTCGTTGCTCGGACCTTTGAGTTTCGGAGTTGGGTCATCGTGTTGAAGTTATACAGGACATTGGTGAGGCCACTTTTGGAGTATGTGTACAGTTCTGGTCGCCCTACTATAGGAAAGATATTATTAAATTGGAGAGGGTTCAGAGAAGACGAACCAGGATATTGCGGGGACTAGAAGGTTCGAGTTATAAGGAGTGCCTGGATAGACTGGGACTTTTTTCACTGGAGCATAGGAGATTCATGGGTGATCTTATAGTGGTTTACAAAATCATGAGCGACATAGATAAGGTGATTAGCAACATTCTTCTCCCAGGGTGGGGGGAGTTCAAAACTAGGAAGCATATTTTTAAGGAGAGGGGAGAATGATTTAAAAGGGACCTTAGGCACAACCTTTTCACACAGAGAGTGGTTTGTGTGTGGAATGAACTGCCAGAGGAAGAGGTAGATGTAGGTACAGTACAACATTTAAAAGATGTTTGGACAGGTATATAAATAGGAAAGGTTTGGAGGGATATGGGTCAAACACAGGCAATTGGGACTGGTTTAGTTTGGGAAACTTAGTTGGCATGGATGCTGGATCTGGTCTGTTTCCATGCTATATGACACTGTGACATAATTTATTATTCTTTACCATTTGTTGAAAAATCCAATCAGTCACAATTGTTGTAAGTTCAACATTCACAACATCCAATTAACCATCACTTCAAAATATTTTATGTCCTGTACCATCCATCACTTGAAACTGTCCATCACCTCAAACCATCCACCACCTGGAAAGCTTGGGCCTTAGGGAGAGGCTGAATAGACAGGGACTATTTTCCCTGGAGGTCAAAGGCTGCGAGGTGACCTTATAGAGGTATAAAATCATGAGGGGCATGGACAGGGTAGATAGACAAGGTCTTTTCGGTAGGGTTGCAGAGTCTAAAACTAGAGGGCATAGGTTTAAGGTGAGAGGGGAAAGATATAAAAGGGACCTAAGGGATAACCTTTTCACACAGAGGGTGGTGTGTATGTGGAAATGAGCTGCCAGAAGAAGTGGTGGAGGCTGGTACAGTTACAACATTTAAAAGGCATCTGAATGCGCTCTAGTTTTGGGCTCTGCCACCCTATGGAAAATACCTTGTCTAGTTACCCTATCCACCCTTGCCTCTGATGCCCTCAACCCACCTCTGGCAAGGTGAAAGAAAAGATTTACCTTCTTTCCAACGGATCCCCTGAAAACTGATCGTGAACCAAGAGTTTTCAGGATCCTGAAGCTGCCAGCCTTTGATGAAGCAGGACTCTACAGTGGAGCCCTGCAATTGTCTGAAAAGCTTTCTGGTTAGCTCTTCACAAGCTCCTTCTAGCTCCATTTGATGAATATTCTTGGAGGTGGGGATGACACGTCAGACACCACTGAACTTGGCTGGCCTGCAGCGGCAACCCCTCACCCCAATGGACTACAAATTGGAGAACTGTGACTTTGCATGCAAGGAGATATTCAGGCACACGAGGCATCGGTTTTGAAAAGTATCTTGAAAGGAAGAACGAGTGGTAAAGAGGTTGAAATCTAAAGGAGGGATTTTCAGAATTTTGGTTCTCAACAACTGAAGGCAAGGTCCCCAAAAGCAAAAAAGATTAAAATCAGAATCCACATGAATTACAGGAGAGTGGGAATCTTGAAGAATTAAAAAGGTAGAAAACAAAAATAAGGAGGGGGGAAGACATGAAGGCTCGGGAAAAGAAAAGGCAGCAAGTGAAGCTGGAAAGCACAATGGAACCGTGTGATTATTCAGAGCTGACACAGGATGAGGCATTTATTAGCAAGTAACACACTCACGACCTGACAAAGAACCAACAGTTCAGTAATTTCATAAAATGTTGCTATATATCGGATAAGCAATGGGTATGAAACAAAAACAGACAGAACTTTGGATGCTGTAAATTAGAAACAGGGTCACTCGAGCCAAACTGTTAAACTCTGATTTCTCTCCACAGATGCTGCCAGACCTGCTGAGCTTTTCCAGCAATTTCTGTTTTTGTTTCTGAATATGAAACAAAGTCAGTTTCTATGCTGGTACAAATAACTTTTTTTTTATTAGAAAGGAGAATTTCTGATATTCTCAAGCAAATTCTTAAACATTTAGTCCGTACTAACATAAAAAATACACTTAAGAAAAGAACTTCCATTTGTATTGCAATTTGTTGTGCCCTCATGGAATCGTGTAAGTATTTATACAGGGTCAATCAATTTTGGATTACTATGCAGGCAATATTTGAGTAGAATAACTTTTTGCTTCATTTTTAGATGTTGATGTTTAATATCTACGTGAGCTGACAGAATTAACCACGGATTAATTTTCATTTGAAAGGCAATGTTTCCAAAAGCACAGTTACTCTTTTAACCACTGAAATGTCAAAAGGATATGGCGCCTGAATTCACAGTGGGGATTAAACTCACCACCTAGGACTCAAAACCAAGAATTTGGCCACAGCCAGGCACATATACTGTACAGACAATTTTGATGATATAGATCTCTTTCACCTCCTCACTGCACAAATCGTGGCAGTCAGTACTGTCTAGAGAAACTGCTACTCAACACAGTAGTGTTCAGGACCCCATCGCACTGTGTCTGCTTCTCAAAGATTTCTCCAGCACCCACCGTATGTTAAAAAGGATGTGTTACTGACTTCTGCAATGCCTGGTGCTGGGTGTCTAATGTTAAACAGTAATCATAGTTTGTTCGACCTCACAAACCTTTGACTCATTAAAGCGATTGGCAGAGCTGAATAAGAATAGCCTGCCATTAACTTTTTGTGTGTATGCATATGTGTAAGTGTGGGAATGTGCAAATGTGTGTGTGTGTGTGTGTGTGTGAGAGAATGTGTGTGAGAGAGTGAGTGTGTGTGTGTGTGTGAGAGAGAGAGAGAGTGTGTGTGTGTGTTTGAGAGTATGTGTGTGTGTGTGTGAGAGAGAGAGTGTGTGTGTGTGTGAG
>JAHRHZ010000024.1:6470394-6495967 GCA_024137785.1 Ginglymostoma cirratum
TGTGTGTGTGTGAGAGAGAGTATGTGTGTGTGCGTGAGAGAGTGAGTGAGAGAGTATGTGTGTGTGTTTGTGTTTGTTGTCTGTGCCTATTGTACAATTGTTTAATAAAAGTCAAGGATGCATTCTGCATGCTGTGAAAAGTTAAGAACACACCCTTGATACCTAAATGCATGTAATGATTGTATTTCACAGAAGGAGGATTATCTGAGTCCTCATTATGTACCAGAAAAGTTCCAGGCAAAAGGCCTTTAATATTCTGATAACACTGTAAGTGGGTGGGGTTTCAGATTATTCACCCTAAAATGCAGAAGGAAAGCATTCTCTTTGGCACATAACCAAAGTTCTGGTCTGAATGTCAAATCTATTCCTTAACTGAAGGCAGGTGGTCACATGTATGTCACTGCCAGAACGTTCGCCGATGTGATAGAATGAAAATCTGTCTCTCCTGGTATCCCAGAATTAGTGACAAGTCAGCCAGTGAATGTCCCAGACTTCTCTTTCCCTTCTCTAAGACTGGGTGGGTTTTTACTGCCATTGTAATTCACCTGTGGAAAATCAGTCACCAGTTAATGCTGCACACTGACAGGGCTTGGCATACAATTGTTACACTATCTGAACAAAGATGGTCAACCTGTGTTTATAGAATTCCAATGAAAGAGTTAATGCTGGCAAAGGTGTGATAGATGAAATGAAAATCTTCTGTGCTGGGATTTCTGGATTTTGTATCAGATTCACTTAAGCATCTGATGGTTGACACAGCTCTGCCAAAGCATGCATTCAGAATGGTCAATCATAAAAGATTACATTGACAGCTTGGAGTAACGAATCTGCTGGGTACTGCTGCAAGCAACCCAAGAGCTAAATCATAACTGTGTTTCTTCCCTCAGTGTTTTTTTGGAATACTTTAGGAGTTATATAAAAAATTAGACACAGGCAGTACAAAGGCTGTGTGATGTTTGACCTAGCACAATGATTAATGGCAGGAGGTCATGTGATGAGACCTCCAGGAATATGTTTATCCATAATGGAAATCCAAATTTTAGCAGAGACCTGGCTCTCCCCTAAATAGGCAAGGTGATGTTCCAAGAAATCCAGGCACGCTGGAAAGCCTCTGGCACATACACCATAGCCATACATAATGAACGGCACAGCTAACAGTCTCAGGCTGTGCTGTAAAAACAACCCTAATCGTAAATTGGTCAGTGTAATCTTTAAAATGCAGTTCATTTCAGAACATATAAACCTGCAGGAAGAATAGGTGTAAAAAATTTAATGTGAGAGTCATTCTAATTTAAATCACCTGCCCACTCAAAGCAAATAAAAGTAGAAATTAATTTCCATTTGAAAGGAATGCACCTTCCCAAATTAATGCGCTCAGTGTGATAAAGTTGAAATGCCAGCTGCAAGACAGAGGGTGTGAGAGTAATTTAGAAATCTGGAATTAAAAGTCTCATGAAGACCCTGAAACTATTGTCAATTGTCGTAAAAGCCCATCTGGATCACTACTGCCCTTGAGAGGAGGAAACTGCAATCCTTATCTGGTCTGGGATACATGTGACTCCAGACCCACAGCAATGTGGTTGACTCTATATGCCCTCTGGGCAATTAGGGATGTGCAATAAATGCTGACCTAGCCAGTGACGCCCTCATCCTATGAATTAGTTTTGTTTTGTGGAAAAAATCAAATTAATCAAGCAGTTAACTGGAAAGTCTTTCAATGCTGTGAAACATAATTAATTCCAAAGAGCCATTATCACAATAATAATTATTTGCATTCACATAGTGCATTTAAAGTTGAAAAACAGCCCATAACATTTCACAGGAATGTAATAAAAAAAAACACAATGAGACAAAGATGAGACAGACCGATTGCTGATCATTTCCTGTCAGTTTCGATGACAGAAGGACACTTCTCCTGCGTCAATCTTGATTTCTACTTCAAAGATTTTCCTGGCACTGGGCCAAATATTAAATGACCTTCCAAAGCTGTGAATTCCTTTATTTTTCACCTCCCAGGTAAAACGGCTGGAAACACTCTGCAGGCTAGCAGTCGGCATTCCTTTTACTGGAGCACAAAGGGTTACACTGCAGGATTGCACACTTCCAGCGTAAAGCTTCGAGCGGCACAATTTGGGAGCAGAGGGTCAGTGTTCACGAGCTGTAGCAATTTTCAGGCCATTAATGTACAAATTATACTCTTTCAGCTCACTCTGAAACAGCCAGACCCAGAATTTCCCACAAACAGTCGTTCAAACCAATGTGTGTGATGCATTCCACGAAAAGACTGACCATCCACCTTCTTATATTTGTACATGGACATTCCACCCCCTTCAAAGGCCTGCATTTAAATTCAGATTTACAAAAACAGACGAGGACAGGAGGGGAAATAGTGAAGGAATGGAATACTGAGTAAAAGAGCCTACTATCAGTCCTGATGATGCCTTGACCAAAATTTGACTGGTGCTCCATAATAACCACTCAGAGATAGTCCGTTTTCTCTCCCACCTATCCGCTCCTCCCGCCTCACTGACCAATTCCCACCACTCCCTACCTGCACTCACCTATCACCATCCCACCTACCTTCCCCAGTCCCACGCCTCCTCTCCATTTACTTCAGAGCTCCCTTCCCCCTCCCCCATTTCTGAAGAAGGGTCCTGACCCAAAACATCAACCTTCCTGCTCCTCTGATGCTGCCTGGCCTGCTGTGTTCCTCCAGCTCCACACTGTGTTATCTCCATAATAACCAACCTTGTTCCATGCTAATGGCAGACAAAGTGTTAAATGTGTCTTTTTCTAAATCTCCCACGGTCTGACTGGCCTCTCCCTTCTTCGTTGTGGCAAAGAAAAAGCCATTGAAAGTGCAATAAATGCCTTGTCAGTTATAATCTCTTATGCTCTTCAACTGGGAACCAGCATTTAAACACAACCGTATTTCTCTGTGGTTTGTTAATTCCACTGAAAAGGCATATGTTACTACTCTCCATCAAATTCATCCCAAAAATGCACTTACATTTAACACCATCATATTGAAAATCAAAACACTAGACCTCTACAATTTTGCACAAAAGAACTGTGATCATTCCTTTTATTTAACCTGTATGGCTTTTTGTTGAAACTTTTTTCCTCTGCGCTTATTTATTCAGGAAATAAATGTTTGAAATTAAAGCTTAATGCCAGAAATTTGGCAGGGGACCTGGATATGCAAGCAGGCTGCACAGTTCCGAATCCACCTTATTTTCCGCCCACCTTACCATCTGCCAATCCATCTATCAAGCTGCTTTGTCTCCCTTGATACACTGATGGCATTTTGCAAGATGCAGCTTTCTCGTCCCTGCACTATGTAATCCGAGCTGCATCCAAATTCCCTATCGCTCACAGAACAACTGCAGCAAGAACCTAAATATAGCGAAGGGTACTAAGACTGACATCTGCTTCTCTCAGGCTCTGAAACGATGCACAACACTTCAGAATAACAAATGGTGCATCTGTACTCATGTTTTGAAATGTCCTCCTCAAGATTCAGAAAGCAGCAAGTTTTACAGTGCATTGACTTCTTGTTCTCAATCTTTATTTGTCTGATGATCTGTGATTCAAATTCAGGTGAACAATTATGTATTCATGGAGAGCGGCACAGTGGTTAGCTCTGCTGCCTCACAGCGCCAGTGAACCCGGGTTTGATTCCAGCCTGGGGCAACTGTCTGTGTGGAGTTTATCTGTGTGTTTATCCCTGTGTTTGCGTGGGTTTCCTCTAGTGCTCCGGTTTCCTCCCACAGCCCAAAGGTGTGCAGGTTAGGTGGATTGGCTATACTAAATTGCCCATAGTGTCCAGGGATGAACAGGCTAGGTAGATTAGCCATGGGGAATGCAGGGTTACAGGGATAGGGTGGGGGGGGTGGGAGGGGGAAGAGGGTCAATGTGAACTTGATGGGCCGAAAGGCCTGCTTCCACACCGTGGGGATTCTATCTTGGATACTTTGTGACTTGAACCTTAAAAGGACAAAATGCTAATGCACACCATCTTTCCCGAGTTAGGCTCACTGGCAGGAGAGTTACCGCACAGCTGAGTGGATCGATGATAGGACTATTCTTATGGACCTGTGCCACACACACAGGACAGCACTCTCACCATTCTCTGCATGACTTGGTGCAGAGGATCAATACTGAAAGCAAAATACTGTGGACGCAGTAAATCTGAAACACAAAAATCACAGAAAAGCACTCAGCAGATCTGTGGAGAGGGGGAGGTAAAATGCGATATATCAAGGTGTAACTCACCATAAGTAGAAAGCATTATAGGAATAAGGGGCTTCTGAATCTCCTTTTCTTTCTCTTACAATTATACTGTTATTTGGTGTCAGCCTCAACTTCATTCAACTAAAGGCCATCCCCTATCCCCAATTCCTTCGCCTCTGCCGCATCTGCTCCTGAGGTGAGGCATTCCACTCCCGGACAGCCCAGATGTCCTCGTTTATCAAAGACCGCAACATCCCCCCATCAGTGGTCAAAAACACCTCGACTGTGTCTCCCGCATTTCCCGCAACTCATCCCTCACACCCCCTCCCTGCAATAACAACCAAAACAGAATCCCCCTCGTCCTCACATACCACCCCACCAACCTCCAGATCTAACGCATCATCCTCCGACACTTCTGCCACCTGCAATCTGACCCTACTACCTAAGGCATTTTTCCTCCCCACCCTTATCTGCCTTCTGGAGGGACCACTCTCTCCGTGACTCCCTTGTCCACTCCACACTCCCCACCAGCCCTACCACTTCCAGCACTTTTCCCTGTAACCGCAGGAAGTGCTACACCTGCCCCCACACCTCCTCCCTCACCCCAATCCCAGGCCCCAAGAAGACGTTCCACATCAAGCAGATGTTCACCTGCACATCTGCCAATGTGGTATCCTGTATCCGCTGTACCCGTTGTGACCTCCTCCACATCAGGGAAACCAAGCGGAGGCTTGGGGACCGCTTTGTGGAACACCTACGCTCGGTTTGCAACAAACAACTGCACCTCCCAGTCGCAAACCATTTCAACTCCCCTTCCCACTCCTTGGATGATACGTCCATCCTGGGCCTCCTGCAGTGCCACAGCAATGCCACCCGAAAGCTGCAGGAACAGCATCTTATATTTCACTTGGGAACCCTGCAGCCCAATAGTATCAATGTGGGCTTCACAAGCTTCAAAATCTCCCCTCCCCCAACTACATCCCAAAACCAGCCCAGCTTGTCCCTGCCTCCCTAACCTGTCCTTCCACCTATCCCCTCCTCTCACTTCAAGCCCCACCCCCATCTCCTACCTACTAACCTCATCCCCTTGACCTGTCCGTCCTCCCTGGACGGACCTATCCCCTCCCTAACTCCCCACCTACACTCACCTTTACTGGCTCCAACACCGCCTCTTTGACCTGTCTGTCTCCTCTCCACCTATCTTCTCCTTTATCCATCTTCTATCCACCTCCCCCTCTCTCCCTATTTATTTCAGAATCCCCTTACCCTCCTCCATTTCTGAAGAAGGGTCTAGGCCCGAAACGTCAGCCTTCCTGCTCCTCTGATGCTGCTTGGCCTGCTGTGTTCATCCAGCTCTACACCTTGTTATCTCTCTTCGTTCAAGTAGTCATTTGTTTTGACCAAAAGCTTCACCTGGAATGTCAACATTTTCCTCTCCCACCACAGAGACTGCTTGGCCTGCTGAATGATTCCAGCACGGCTCTGACATGGGATCACTGCACTGCTTGGATACTGATAAAACATTAGAATTAAGTTGGATAGTAAATAGGAATTGCTATAAGGGACTACACTGGGCTGTGTGGTGCCCCAATTTTTAGACGCAACGCCACCACTTCAGACTGAAGAATGAAGTCCAAGATATGTGTGAGTTCGGTCTCAGGACCGTTTAGGTTAAAGAGTTTGCATGTACACAAAACAACTGCATGTAGAGCAGCGAGCTGATGAAATTAATCAGTATATTGTGTACAAATGGAAGCCACCCAGTGGCATCTGCACCTCCACAATCCAGCCAATATCAACTGGCCACAAGAGTCATACTGGACCTGAAACATTCACTCCACGGATCCTATCGGACCTGCTGAGTTTCTCCAACATTCTCTATGTTTGTGTTGACGTGCACAGCTGAACAGGACGTCAAAAGAAATGAGGGACTCCCACCCTCAAAACGGATCCTGAAGTAAATAAAAAGGCTACAAAGTAAATGGTAGTCAATGGGTGAGCCAACAAGAGGAGAAGAGTGATATCTTTTGGAGGTGGTGGATATGAATCATAGAATCCCTACAGCTTGGAAGGAGGCCATTCAACCCATTGAGTTCAGACTGAACCTCTGAAGAGCATCCCACCCAGACCCACCCTCCAACCTTATCTCCCCTACCTTACTCTGCACTTACCTTGGCTAATACACTTAACCTACACACCCCTGGACACAATGGGCAATTTGGCGTGGCCAATCCACCTAACCTGCACCTTTCTGAAGCCAATCCACCTAACCTGCAGATTTCTGTGGCCAATCCACCGAACCTACGTAACCCACACCGACATGGAGAGAATGTGCAAACTCCACACTGACCAAGGGTGGAATCGAACACAGGTCCCTGGTGCTGTGAGGTGGCAGTGCTAACCACTGAGCCACCGTGCCAACCCACAGCCTGTGGCTGAGGTACTAAGCAGTGTTTTGCACCTGATTGCCTAGAACAATGGATGCAGCAAATATAACAATAAAAAGGAGGATGTGGCACCAATATCATTCAGGAGAAAAATTGTCTAATGAGGAGATACCTAAAAGTTGGCAATCCTGAAAATACAATACCCATATTGATAGGACGGGACACAGAAACATCGAAAACAGGTGCAGGAGTAGGCCATTCAGCCCTTCGAGCCTGCACCACCATTTGATATGATCATGTTAGCTCAGTATCCCAATCCCATCCTCTCCCCATACCTCTTGATCGCTTTAGCTGCAAGGGCCACGTCCAGCTCCCTCTTGAATATATCTAATGAACTGGCACCGAAAGATTCCTGTGGGAGAGAATTCCACAGGCTCACAACTCTCTGAGTGAAGAAATTCTTCCTCATCTCAGTCCTGAATGCCTTACCCCTTATTCTTAAATTGTGACCCCTAGTTCTGAACTTCCCCAACATTGGGAGCATTCTTCCCACATCTACCCTGTCCAGTTCCATCAGGACTTTTTATGTTTCTATGAGATCCTAGAATCCCTACAGTGTGGAAACAGGCCCTTCAGCCCAACAAGTTCACACCGACCCTCAGAGCACCCATACCCCCATAACCCACCTAATCTACACATCCCTGAACACTACAGGCAATTTAGCATGGCCAATCCACCTAGCCTGCACATCTTTGGACTGTGGGAGGAAACCGGAGCACCCAGAGGAAACCCACGCAGACACAGGGAGAATGTGCAAACTCCACACAGACAGTCACCCAAAGGTGGAATCGAACCTGGGTCCTTGGTGCTATGAGGCAGCAGTGCTAACCACTGAGCCACCATGCCGCCCCAATTCTCCCTCATTCTCCTTAATTCCAGCGAATACAAGCCCAGTCAATCCAGTCTTTCCTCATATGTCAGTCCTGCCATCCTGGTGAACATTTGTGGATTCCCTCAATAGCAAGAACGTCCATCCTCAGAGTAGGAAGCCAAACTGTACAGAATACTCAAGGTGTGGCATCACCAAGGCCCTGTATAATGACAGCAAGCCACCCTTACTCTGATACCCAAATCCTCTCGCTATGAAGGCCAGCATGCCGTTAGCTTTCCTCACTGCCTGCTGCATCTGCATGCCAACCTTCAGCGACTGTTCCACCGTGACACCCAGGTCTCATTGCACCTCATCTTCTCCTAAACTGCCACCATTCAGATAATAATCTGCCTTCCCCTGTTTTTGTGACCAAAGTGAATAACCTCACATTTATCCACACTATATTGCATTTGCCAAGTATTTGCCCAATCAGCCAGTCTGTACAAGCCCTCTGCAGTCTCTTAGCATCCTCCTCACGGCACACACTGCCACCCAGCTTAGTGTCATCTGCAAATTTGGAGATATTGCATTTAATTCCTTCGCCCAAATCTTGGATGTATATTTTGAACAGCTGGGATCCCAGCACTGAACCCTACAGCACCCCACTCGTTACAACCTGCCACTCTGAAAAGTATCCATTTATTCCAACTCTCTGCTTCCTGCCTGCCAACCAGTTCCCTATCTACATCAACACATTACCTCCGACACCATGCGCTTTAGTTTTCCTTACTAATCTCGTATAGAACCTTGAAAGTCCAGATACACAACATCCACTGATTCACCCTTGTCCACTCTACTGGTCACACCCTCAAAAAATGCCAAAAGATTTGTCAAGCATGACTTCCCTTTAGTGAATCCATGCTGACTCAGACTGATTCTGTCACCAATTTCCAAATATTCAGTTATTACATCCTTAATAATTGACTCCAGCATTTCTCCCCACCACCAACATCAGGCTAACCGGCCTATAATTCCCCATTTTCTCTCTCCCTCCTTTTTTTAAAAAGTGGGGTCATTTTTACAAGAAGGTGAGGCAATATGTATTCAAAAGAACTTTCAGGAACAGTGCTGGGGGAGATGTGCACAAATTTTTGAAGGTGACATGACAGGTTGGGAAAGTCCCCATGCCTCATTCAGTACAAAAGAATGGAAGTTATGATGGGCCTTTAGAAACCATTCGGCTAGATCAGTGCTCCGTATGCTAAGCCTGGTGATGCGCGTATTCAGGGAATGCTAACCCACTGCCCCCATTAGTGGGAAAGTTCATTGGATGGTTGGAGGCAAGGGTGTGGCTTTGGGGCATCACCCACCTGTGTCTCCACCTGCCCCTAGACTGGGGCAACTGAAGGCCTCCCCTAATCTGGCAGGCATGCTGTCCTTAACCACTTTACTGCCTGACAGGGAGTCAAGTAATCAGGCCAGTGAGAGGTTATGGTCCTTAAATAGGCATTTGTCAACCACTTAAGGACTTAACTGGTAGGGGCTCATGGAGGCCATCATCCTTCCCGCTCAGAATGTAATTGCCGAGGTGGTAAGAAAGCAGTGATAGATGTCTCTCTCTGGTGCCTGATTATCTGCCCTTCCCACCACCCACCAGCCACCTCTCCCCTGCCTCCGCATTGGTTTACTCACAGTGAGAGTACACCGTCCAATTATGAATGACACACTTTAAGAAGGACATAAATGCTTTCGGGAGGGCACAGAAACAAGGTAGAAAAGTAGATCCAGGGATGAGGAACCTCGGTTATGTGAACAAACCAGGGAGGTTGTTGTTCCTCACTTTAGACAGATTTCATGGAGCTATTCAAAATCCTTTAGACAAAGCAGATGGACAGAAACTGTTCCAATTGGTGCAGGGATCAAGGCCTTGGATTTTAAAGGTACTAAAGAACCAAAGGCGACATGAGAAAACAATTTTTTAATGCAGCAAGTGGGTTGGGAGATGGAATGCACTAATGCAGGATGGTGGACAAAGATTCAAATGTGGCTTTCAGCTGGATAAGCACCCGAAAATAAAAATAATTTGCAGGGCTGTGGGGAAAGATGAAAGAATAGAACTAGCTGAATTGTTCTTTTGGAGAGCCGAATGACATCTTTCTGTTCCATAACCATTCTATAATTCCAAGTAAACGTGAAGGTAGACGATGGCAATAAGTATGTGGACTTCCAAAAGGCATTTAGGCAGGTATCACTTAAACAATTTATAAGCAAAATTATAGCCCAAGGGATTAAAAAAGAACAGCAGAAGAGGGATACAAAATTGTCTAAGAGACAGACGTCAGAATGTAGCAACGAACAGATGCTTATCAGACTGGAAGGAAGTATACAGTGGTGTTCCCCAGAGATTGATATTAGGATATTTTGATATACATTCACAACCTGGGCTCAAACAGGCAGGGCATCATGTTTGCAGATGACATGAAGCTCAGAAATGCAGTAGACAAAGAGGTTAGTTGCAGACTTCAGAACAACAAAGACAGATTGGTGAAATTGATGGATACAAGATAGGTGAAATTTAGCACAGAGAAGTGTGAAGTGAGAGTAAAATAGAAATTGTGGAAAAGCTCAGCAGGTCTGACAGTATTTGTGGAAAGAAATCAGAGTTAACATTTCAGGTCGAGTGACCCTTCATCAGAAGGGTGGTTGCCTGACATACCGAGTTTGTCCAGAAATTTCTATTTTTGTGTGGGGATCGTAGGGACCTTGTTGCGCATGACCACCAGTCCCTTAAAGAACAAGTTGGTATAGTGGTTAAAAAGGTATTTGGTATGCTTGTCTTTATTAGCCAAGACCTAGAATTTAAGAGCAGGCAGTTTATGCTGGAACTGTATAAAACATTGGTTAGGTCGCAGCTAGATTTATGTGCAGTTCTGGGATACACATTATAGGAGGATTGTGATAGCACTGGAGAAGGTGCAGAGAAGATTTAGCAAGATGTTGCGAGGACTGGAGAGTTTCTTGTCCTCCTTTTCGCAAAGGAGATTGAGAGGGGACTCGATTGAAATGAATAAAATTATGAAGGGTATAGATAGGGTAGACGGGGAACAGGTTTAAGTTAAGCGGCAGGAGGTCTAGAGGGGATGTGAAGAAAAGCTTTTACCCGGAGGGTGGTGGGAATTTGGCACTCACTGCCTTTAAGAATGGTAGAGGTAGAAACTTTCATAACATTTAAGAAGCATTTAGATGTGAATTTGCAATGGCAAGTCTATGGGCCAAGTGCTGGAAAATGGTGATAAAAATAGCTGAATGGTTGTTTTTGACCAGCATGTACTCAATGGGATGAAGGTCCTTTTATTCTGTGCCGTAGCCCTCTGTGACTCTAAATGGTGCAATTTCTAAACAAAGCAGGAACGAAAATGTGGGGATGTAAATTCATAATTCTGTAATGACAGCAAGATAAGTTGAGAAGGCTGTTAAAATGACATATGGAATCCTTGAACTAGCACCGTTGTGAAGAAGGGTCACATGACTTGAAGTGTTGACTCTACTTTCTCTCCACAAATGCTGCCAGACCTGCTGTGTTTCTCCAGCTATTCCTATTTGTTTCAGACTTGCAGCACCCGCAGTTCCTGTTTTTCATATGGAAGCCTTAGGTATATTAACAGAGGTATAATGCACAAAGGCGAGGAAATTATTCATAAAAATAAACTTATTAAGTTATGGTCTATAAAACACAGATGGTGTATTATATTCAATCTTGTGCACTACACTTTAAGGGAGTTTAGGAAACAGTACAGAAGAGATTTGCTCAAGTGGTAACAGGGCTGGCAGACCTCAGTTTTGTTGAGAGACGAAAGAAGCTAGTATCGTTCTCTTAATAGCAGAGAAGATAAAGAGGAATATCATCACGGATTTCCAAAAGAGTGAATCCAGTGTATCCAGTGGCTGCATCGTCTGTGTCCAGACTATATAGGTTTCAAGTCATTCAGCAAAAGAACAAAGAACAAAGAAAATTACAGCACAGGAACAGGCCCTTCGGCCGGCCAAGCCTGCACCGATCGAGATCCTCTGTCTAAACCTGTCATTTATTTTCTAAGGGTCTGTATCCCTTTGCTCCCTGTCCATCTATGTACCTGTCCAGATACATCTTAAAAGACACTAACGTGTCAGCGTCTACCACCTCCACTGGCAACGTGTTCCAGGCACTCACCACCCTCTGCGTAAAGAACTTTTCATGCATATCTCCTGTAAACTTTCCTCCTCTCACTTTGAACTCATGACCCCTAGTAATTGAGTCCCCCACTCTGGGAAAAAGCTTCTTGCTATCCACCTTGTCTATACCCCTCATGATTCTGTAGACCTCAATCAGGTCCCCCCTCAACCTCCGTCTTTCTAATGAAAATAATCCTAGTCTACTCAACATTTCTTCATAGCTAGCGCCCTCCATACCAGGCAACAAGCTGGTGAACCTCCTCTGCACCCTCTCCAAAGCATCCACATCCTTTTGGTAATGTGGTGACCAGAACTGTACGCAGTACTCTAAATGTGGCCGAACCAAAGTCTTATACAACTGTAACATGACCTGCCAACTCTTGTACTCAATACCCCGTCCGATGAAGGAAAGCATGCTGTATGCCTTCTTGACCACTCCATTGACCTGCGTTGCCACCTTCAGGGAACAATGGACCTGAACACCCAGGTCTCTCTGTACATCAATTTTCCCCAGGACTTTTCCATTTACTGTATAGAGTATAAGAACTAGAGTGACATGAAACGTTTTCATCCCGTGAGTTGCTCTAGTCTGGAATGCAATGCCTGAATGGGTGGTGGAAACAAGCTCAAATTGTAATATTCAAAACAAGACATGCCTGTTTGAACAAAGCAAAAGGCATATGAAGAAAGAGCCTAGCGCAAAAAGGGGTGTGACACAGATTGAATCAGTCTACCAAAACGTTACTCCAGGCACAATGGATTTTTTTCCACTCATGGGACATGGGTGTTGCTGGCTGTCCAATATTTATTGCCTGTCCCCAGTTGCCCTTGAGAAGGTGGTGATGAGCTGCCTTCTTGAACTGCTGCAGTCCACGTGCTGTAGGTGGATCTTCAATGGCCTTGGGGAGGGAATTCCAGAGTTTTAATCCAGCAAAAGTGAAGGAATGCCAATATATTTCTAAGTCAGGATGATGAGTGGCTTGGAGGGGAATTTGCAGCTGGTGGTGTTCCCATGTATCTGCCGACCTTGTCTTTCTGGATGTAAGTGGTTATGGGTTTGGGAGGTGCTGTCTAAGGATCTTTGGTGAATTTCTGCAGTGCATCTTGTCGTTAGTATGCACTGCTGCTACTGAGCATCGGTGGTGGTGGGAATGCTTGTTTGTGGATGTAGTGCCAGTCAAGTGGGCTGCTTTGTCCTGGCTGGTGTCAAGTGTCTTGAGTGTTGTTGGGGCTGCACTCATCCAGGCAAGTGGGGAGTATTCCATCACGCTCCTGGCTTGTGCCTTGTAGATGGTGGACAGGCTTTGGGAGTCAGGAGGTGAGATACTCCCTGCGGTATTGCTAGCCTCTGACTGTACTTGTAGCCGCTGTGTTTATGTCCAGTTGAATTTCTGGTCAATGGTAACCCCCCTCCAGGATGTTGATAGTGTGGATTCAGTGATGGTAACACCATTGAATGTCAAGGGGTGGATGCCTGGATGACCATCTTCTGAGCCACATGATTCTACTTCCAGACCAGTTGCTGGTACAATTGTATGCATTTTTGGAGGTTTCCTATGAGGAACTCTCCTGTCTGTTCAGCCATTCTTTTACATGTTGCAGCAATGATTCAGTTCACAAAGGGCTCCTCCCTCTTTAAGAAGTACAGGCTTCCTTAAGTAGCACTGGGTCAACTTTGGGGCTCCCCACATGCACAAAGCACATGAATAGCATTGGTACTGCTAGATGCCCCCAGCTATGACTGAAAATAGCAGGAAACACAAACTTAGCACACCACCTGCCTGTGCAAAGAATAGACACAGCAAAATCACCTACCACAATTCCCAGGCCTGTGGTACTTTAACCCCCACAAACTATAATTTAAGAACACTTACCCTCAAGAATAAGAATACATACCCGGAATCAAAATATTAACAAAAATGCCTGTCATGCACATAAAGTGCTTCTACTTCCCAGTGAACTCATCTTCTCCCAGGAATACTGTTCCCCTTCCTCCAGTTCCTTAGTATCTAACACATTCCTTGCTCCAACTGTGCACAGCACAACATGTCAAGGTAATGCAGCACACCCTGTCCCAGACTATACTCCACACCCATAGCAATAGGGTTATTCTTAACTGCCCTCTAAGGCAGGGATGGGCAACAAGTGCTGGTCCACAAACCATCAATGAATAAATTAATGCATCACCTTAACAAGTAATAACTAGGCAACGTCAAAAATTTAACTAAGCATTTTTGTATATGTAAGACAGCCATGCAAACCATGCCATGTGTTTTAAAGATTCTACATTTCCCCAAAGTTGGCAAACCAGTACCATCTGAAATAGCAACAGGGAACCACCAGAAAGATTTAATTTGCCAGATTCTGTAAAGTTGCCCAGCATAAGGTGATAGAAACACTGGGAGGTAAAACAGTGCCGTTGCTTGGAATTTCACCAATAATCAGAAGTTCCAGGAATGTGAGCTGAGATGAATTGTGTGCCTCAAACACAGATATACGGCTAACTTTGTGTCAAGGGGCGGGCCAAAATACACGTACCTGCCTGTCAGAGGTAATGTTCTGACTTGGGGGTCACAGTTTTCACTGGTGCTTTACATGTCAAGTGAGGGGTAAAGACTTTGATCATTCATTTTTACGCTATGCTGGTGTCTCTGAATGGTATAATGAAGAATGAATCATTTTTTAGTGTTGTCTGTGTAATCTTGTCCTCCATCCATCATTGGAACAATGTGTAACCACGAGCAGCACTTTTGCCAGAAAGCAGTAGTGGAAGCTTCAGCACACAACTGATTGGTTGGCCTGGCGATGAAGATGTGAGAAAACAGCACGCAGAAGTAAACAATGTGTAACCTATATCTCTTTTCTTTTTAACACCTGCAGAAAAAATGCTTGAACTGCTTAATTTATTTATTAAAGTTAAGATTATATCTTTGATCCAAAGGAAAACAAAAGATGGATTATTTCTTTGGTTTAATTAGCAAGTTGTTCCCTTGAAAAGAAAAGCTGCTTCTTTCTATTTCACCAGCACCTTGACATGTGTAGGGCATTCCAAAAATATTTTACAGCTAATCAGCTACATTTGAAGTGTCATCACTGTTGCAATATAGGAATCGTGGCAATTTGTGTCCAGCTTAGTCCTACAGATAGTAACAAAATAAATTGCCAGAGCACTTATTTTAAGGGATCATTGGGAGATAAATGTTGAGAATGTTTCTACAGATAGGGCTCTCTTACGACCTGAGAGGGCATATGAGGCATTAGCATAATGTGTTTTCTAAAACATTTAACACCTCCAGTATTGCACATAAGTGTCGACCTACATTACATGCCGGGTCTCTGGAGAGGACTTGAACCTACTAGCATCTGACTCAGAGGTGGAAGTGCCGCCATTAAGCTAAATCTCAATACAGACCTGTAGAGTGTTATTTTGTTATAGATATTCATGACTACACTTGTTAAATCTACAGTCAATGGCTAACTGTATAATTAAAAAAACGATTTTGACCCAAAACCTCTCCAGCAAAACAAGCGTGGGGCTGGATCTGCAGTACCTTTTATCTCTCCAGCAAAAACTTATTTGTTAACAACAGCAATTGGAAGCAATGGCACAGATTTTAGTTTTCACTGGTATGTATGGTATTCTGGGGGAGTGAACCATCCATCCACTGAAATCACTGAAATGAAACTCAGACAATCTCTATAAAGACTGGTGGTACACCCATACTACGGCAAGGATGAACAGCTAACCCAGTACTGACAACATATCAGTTCTTACAAAAGCTGACGTTTCATGAAACTGTGAAGTTCAGCTCCTATTGCTATTCACAGGGCAAATGCTTACAGGTTTTCAAAAGATAAATCTGGTTGAACACACAGTCCATGTATCCTAAAAATTTGTTCATCAAGTTCACAACATCAGCTTTAAGTTGTTCTCTCCACAGACTGTGGAACATTATGGGCTGAATTTACTCCCTATTGACAAGCTAGTAGGCAACACAGGACTTCTGCTTATCCAAAGCCATTATAACCTATTGTTCCTGTGGGTTAGGAGCAGTAAATTACTATTGGGTAAGTAAAAGAAGGACGTGAAATTGTAAAGCACCTTTCACCACCTCAGAAGTTCCAAAGCGACTTACAACGAAGGATGGGCTTTGAAGTATAATCACAGTTATAAGTTAGGAGATATTGTCACTGCAGAAGGAGGGGACTGTTTGGAAAGCGAAAAGGTTGAGTGTACTTGTATTTAAAATGCCACAGCTAATTAAAGGGGGAGATAGCAAGAACTGCAGATGCTGGAGTCAGAGAAAACAAAGTGTGGAGCTGGAGGAACACAGCTGGCCAGGCAGCTTCAGAGGAGCAGGAAAGCTCGGGTTTTGGGTCTGGACCCTTCTTCAGAAATGGGGAGGGGGAGTGGAGCTTAGAAATAAATAAAGAGGAGGAGTGGGGCTGGGGAAGGTAGGTGGGATAGCGATTCGTAAGTGCATTTCGGTAGTTGTCAGGATTGGTTAGTCAGGTGGGAGGAGCGAATAGGTGGGAGAGAAGATGGGCAGGTTATGTCAGGTCAAGGAGGCTGGGATGAGACGGAGGGTTGGACATGGGAATGAAGTCAGGGTGGGGTGGGGAGATTTTCAAACTGGTAAAATCCACGTTTAGGCCATTGGGCTGTAGGCTCCCAAGGCGGAATATGAGGTGTTGCTCCTCCAGTTTGCGGGTGGCGTCGTTGTGACACTGGAGTAGGCCCAGGGTGGACATGTCACCCAGGGAGTGGGAGGGGGAGTTAAAATGTTTCGCGACCGGAAGGTGTTGTTGTTTGTTCGTACAGAGCCCAGATGCTCTATAAAGTGGTCTCTGAGTCTCTGCTTGGTCTCACCGATGTAGAGGAGGCCACAACAGGAGCAGCGGATGTAGCAGACCAAGTTGTCGAATGTGCAGGTGAACCTCTGTCTGAAGTCGAAGGTTTGTTTAGTGCCATGAATGGAGGTGAGGGGGAAGGTGTGGGGGCAGGTGCAGCGCTTCCTGTGGTTGCAGGGAAAGGTGCCCCCCCACTCCCTGGACAACATGTCCATCCTGGGCCTTCTCCAGGGTCACAACAAGGCCACCCGGAAACTGGAGGAATAACACCTCATATTCCACCTTGGGAGACTATAGCCTGATGGCCTAAACTTGGATTTTACTAGTTTCAAAATATTCCCACCCCCTGGCCTCATCCCATGACCAACCCTCCCTCTCATCCCCGGTTCCTTGACCTGACACAACTTGTTCGTCTTCTCTCCCACCTATCCGTCCCACCCATCCCACTGACCAATCCCCACTACGCCCTACCTGCACTCACCTATCACCATCCCACCTACCTTCCCCAGCCCCATCCCTCCTCTCTCTAGTTATTTCAGAGCTCCCCTCCCCCTCCCCATTTCTGAAGAAGGGTCCTGACCCGAAACGTCAGCTTTCCTGTTCCTCTGATGCTGCCTGGCCAGCCGTCTTTCTCCAGTTCCACACTTTGTTGTCTCTTAATTAAAGCAGGACTTCATTTTTTGGACAGTTACAGCCACAAGTTGAAAAAGTGTCTGTAACAGCAATAGCTGCGTGGGACTGATAGAAGTGAGGAAGAAGTGGCCAGGTACAGTATTAAAAGGACAGCCTCCCATTTCCTTTGTTACATTTATGGAAATTTTATCGGCTGAAGTAAGGGCTCCAGGGCATCTACTCTTGGACTGAAAGTGGTAATAATAGGCTTGTTCAGGCTGTGTGGAAGAAGTGCAAAACAACTTTCTGCAAAATAAGAACTAAAATCCAATGCAGGGGAGGTTCAGTGATCTCACAAACTAGCCAAAGTTAGTTAAGGGACTGATCAAATTCCATTTTACATTATCAATTATAGCAACATTACAATGAGCTTAACTCCTGTTCTCTCATACTAGCACCTAGGTGTACGGAAAGTGTAATACTGTCACAGCTTACAACCACTCTGTGAACTCTCACTGCCTGTCTCTAGAAGTTTGGCTAGTCTTCAAGAACAGTTCAAGGAAGGAGGTAGACAGAAAGTAAAGAACTATAAGCTAATTAACGTAATGTCTGTCATGTAGAAAATGCTAGATTCTATCATTGAAGAAGTAGGGGTAGGACATTTAGAAAACATGTTGCAATAAGAACAGTCAACATGATTTTTTGAAAACAACACCATTGTTGATCATTTTACTAGCATCCTTCGAGGATGTAAAAAGTAGGATGGGTAAAGGGGAACCAGTCGACCTAGTAGTTTAGAATTTCCAAAAGACATTTGGAAACATACAAACATGTTAATTAAATCTAGAAGTCAATCACCTCAAGCCTGTACTCCCATTCAAAAAGATCACAGATGATCTGATTACTCCAACTGGCTACCTATCCCCAATAACTCTTTGCGTTCTTTCTTATCAAGAATCTATCTACTTCTGCCTTAAAACTATTCAAGGACTCTGACTTCACTGCCTTTTGAGGCAGAGAGTTCCATAGACTCCTGACACTGTGAGAAAGAATTTCTCCTCATCTCTGAATCACTGAACCATATTTAGAGATTCTCTCCATCCTTTTCACAGTCACTCTGTCAAAACCCAAGGATCCTTTTTTGGTTTAATAAAGTAAACTCGAGCAGCTACAAACTCAGTTTATCTCACCTTGCCATTCCAGATATTAGTCTAGTAAACCTTCCCTGAACTGCTTCACAATCTTCCTAAATAAGATGAGTAATTCTGTACACAGTCCTCCAAATATGATTGCATAAATGCCCTATATAACTGTGACTTAAACTTACATTTCTATAATCAATTATCTTCAATAAGTAATATCATTGTATTGGCTTTTGTAATTCCTCGCTGTACCTGCGTACTGACAGTTTATGCACTATGAGTCTCAGATCTTCCGTTTATCAAAGTTCTGCAATCTCTCACCGTTAATGTATACCTTTTTTTATTTTACCTGCCAAGATGGTCAATTTCACATTTTCCCACAGTTTATTTCATTTGCCAGATCTTTGCTCACTCACTTAACCTATCTACATTGCCTTGTAATCTCACATCCTGTTCACATTTACTTTCCTAACTGCATCTGAGTCATCAGCAAATTTATCAACTGTATGTTTTGCCCCTTGATCCAATTCACTTACATAAATTGTGAAAAGTTGGAACCCCAAAACTGCTGCATAAATGGTTACGAAACGTAAAGAGCTTATGGTGTTGGTGTTGGGGGGTGATATTTGCATGGATAGAGAACAGACTTCCTAAGACCAGGGAGTCAGAATAAATCGAGATCACAAGCATGGGGCTGGATGAACACAGCAGGTCAAGCAGCATCATAGGAGCAGGAAAACTTGACGTTTCGGGCCTAAACCCTTCATCAGAAATGGGGGAGGGGAAGAGGGTTCTGAAATAAATAGGGAGAGAGGGGGAGGTGGATAGAGGATGGATAGAGGAGAGGATAGGTGGAGAGGAGGCAGACAAGTCGAAGAGGCAGGGATGGAGCCAGTAAAGGTGCGTGTAGGTAGGGGGGTAGGGAGGAGATAGGTCAGTCCAGGGAGGAAGGACAGGTCAAGGGGGCGGGATGATGTTAGTAGATAGAAGATGGGGGTGTGACTTGAGGTGAGAGGAAAAACAGGTTAGGGAGGTGGAGATGAGCTGGGCTGGTTTTGGGATGCGGTTGGGGGAGGGGAGATTTTGAAGCTTGTGAAATCCACATTGATACCATTGGGCTGCAGGGTTCCCAGGGTGAATATGATTTGCTGTTCCTGCAGCCTTCGGGTGGCATCACTGTGGCATTGCAGGAGGCCAAGGATGGACATGTCATCTGAGGAATGGGAGGGGGAGTTGAAATGGTTCGCGAATCTGTCATATTAAGCAGTGAGTTGTAACTAGTGCCACAGGGATCAATGCTGGGGCCCCAACTACTTCGAATTTATATTAATGGCTTGGATAACAGGACTGAATTTATGCACATAAATTTGCTGACGAGACGAAGATAGGTAGGAAAGTAGGTTGTGAGGAGGATGTAAAGAGGCTGTAAAGAAATATAGATAAAGTAAGTAGGCAAAAGTTTGGCAGATATAGTAAATTATGGGAAAATGTGAGACTGCCCATTTGGCACAAAGAGTAGAAAAACAGAGTATTATTTAAATGGAGAGAGACTACAGAATGCTGCAGTACAGTGGGATCTAGGCATCTTCATACATGAATCACAAAATGTCAGCATGCAGGTGTAGCAAGTAATTGGGAAAGCCAATGGAATCTTTGTCTTTATTACTCGGGAGATGGATTAATCAAGCAGGGAAGTGTTGTTACAACGAAACACAATAGACAATTGCACTTAGACAACCGTACTCAATTTTGTTGGCTATTTCCTTGCGAAGCAGTTCAGAGAAAGTTCATTGGGCTGATTCCTGGATGAGAGAATTATCTTATGGAAAAACATTTACCAGATTATGCTTATATGTATTTGAGTTTAAAAGAATGAGAGGTAATCTTTTCGAAGCATATAGGGATTTGAGGGAGATAACAAGGTGTAGAGATGGATGAACACAGCAGGCCAAGCCGCATCAGAGGAGCAGGAAAGCTGATATTTCGGGTTTGAGGGGTTTTGACAGGGTAGGTGCTTACAATCATGGGGGAATCTAGAAATACAGGACATTTTCAAAGTACTGTGTCACCTGTTTAAAACGGAGACGAAAAGGAATGCCTTCCCCGAGACTATTAGTGTTCACAATTCTCAATCCAACAAGTGGCATGGTGGCTCAGTGATGAGCACTACTGCCTCACAGCGTCAGGGACCTGGGTTTGATTCCACCCTTGGGCGACTGTTAGTGTGGAGTTTGCATGTTCTCCCCAGTTCTGAGTGGCCTTCCTCTAGGTGCTCTGATTTCCCATCACAGTCCAAAGGTGTACAAGTTATGTAGATTGGCCATGAGGAATTCAGGGTTACAGGGATAGGATAGGGGATGGATCTGGGTGGGATGCTCTTCAGAGATTTGGTGTGGACTAGATGGGCTGAATGGCCTGCTTCCATGCCATAGGGATTCTATACAGCAGTAGAAGTTGGGTCATTGAATACATTGAAGGCCTAGTTAGGCAGATTTTTGATTAACAAGGGAGCCTAAGGTAACAGGGAACAGTCAGGAAAGTAGAGTTGAGGCTACATTCAGATTGACTAAGATCTTCCTGAATGACACAGAAGATTCAAGGATAGAATGATCCACTTGTGTTTCAATTTCTTATGTCTCTTACATAATATACCCACTTCATTACAAATAAACTCATAATTTTTATGTTTAAAATCACTGCGAAGAATCAGTTTTCCTTGTATTCAGCTCCCTGGATATGCAGTTCCCTCCAATTTTCAAGGGATCTGCAAAGCTGACAGCTGAGCTTCTCCACCATCACTCCACACTGGACTCTCCACTCCCCTCCTCAACTCTGCCCACTGCTGTTTATCGGCAACACCTTTCTTCGTTGTTAAATGCCCAGGTAATCTGGCGGAATGGAAATCAGCCCAGATTTTTCCAATTATCTGGTGTCCTTAAGGGAAAGGAAGTAGCCTCCTTTCAAATAACACTGATGGAGCCGTGGTCTGGCAGGCAGCCAATTTTCTCAGTCTCTGCAGCTTTTGATAATCCTCTGCTGAGGACCCGCGTGCAAGAACTTTGGAATGCATCTCCACAATTCCAGCGCCTTCATCTCCCCTCGCCCACCCCCACTCCCCCACCAACCAGCTCCTCCGTATTAGTTACAGCTTCCGACGCACAATTACTCAAAATGCCTGGCAAGGACGAGAAGGTCAAATATTATCACAGAGCCAAAGCAGATGTCACAATTTCCAGTCACACAGGGTTAAGCTCCCGAACGTGAACAGATCTACTTAATTCTATCCAATTTGGGCCTGCCACAATCATTTTAATAGGAGAGTTTACATGGAATCTTTAACACTTATTAAAGAAAATTCTAACTCAGATACTGCAATGTTTATTCCCACATTGCTGCCCCTCCTGGTATTTTCTGAGGGACACTATTTTTGCAGTCCATCATAGATTAACTGCCATAAATTACTAATTCCAGGCAGACTAACATCAGTTCTGAGGAAGGGTCACTGGACCTGAAAGGTTAACTCTGATTTCTCTCCACAGTTGTTGCCAGATCTGCTGAGCTTTTCCAGCAATTTCTATTCTGGAGACTAAAATCAGTAAATGAAATCATTTGGCTGTCTGATCACCATTTACAAATTGAACATGTTAGCACCTACTCATTTCCTGGTCACCATTGCACTCTGACAAAACATTACCAAAAAGAGATTAGTCTTTTTGTTTAAAAAAAAACAGAATTGTACAGGAATCAAATAAAAAAAATTTAAACTATTCAGCAAACAGATGTTGTCTGCATGAGAAGTCATGCTAAGAAGGTGAGGTTACTGGGGTCGATGGTGTTTGTGCGACATGTCAAAATGAGAAGCCTTTGCAAAGTAACACAAACTCAGCTCCTTTGAATATTTTAGTGTCAATCCTTATATCACAATGGCAGTGCATCAGAGGTTGAAATGTTACACACTAGAACTACTCATCTTTAAATCAGCAGGTCACAGGTTCAACCCTCAGTTCAAACTTTAGCACATAATTTAGGCTGACTTGTCACCGCCATACCAAGAGAGTACCCACAATATCAGAGCTGCATTTTGTGGGGCATTAAATCAAAGTACCTTCTTCCTGTTCAGGCACGATTTCAAAGACAAGCAGGGAATTATTCCATCATATTAGCTAAGGGTTCAGGCTGTTATTATTATCACCAAAATCTGCCCATTACTCTTTGTGGGGTTTGTTGTGTGAAAATTATTTACTGCGTTTCCTACATCAAGACAATCACAATACTTCACCAAAACTTCAATGATGTAAGGTGAAAAATTGCAAGCGTGTAAAATGCAAGAATTTTTTTTCCACATGTAGCGTTGAATGCAAAGGTAAAGTCACATATGTAGTAAATGTGCTTTTTAAAATTGTAATCTTCATTGGTTTCCAGTACGGGTTTGCATCAAGAAACTCTTGCTCATGAGCGAGTGAAATACCGCCAGAAATCTACACTGTTATTCTGCAATCAACAGCTTACAGTGTTATAGGGGCGTCCAAGAGTATTTTTACCTAATATTGTATCCGATTCAGGTAACAGACATATCAGATTTATCACAGATCTATTACAGCAACTTACTATGATGGATTTTAACTTTAACTGCCATTTGCAAAATTGGTAACAGTGAAGCATTATCCATTATACTTCCCAATTGACACAGTGTATATGACCATTTTCCTTCAAGCAGTGAAAGTTAAAATTTATCGCAATGCGTGAGAAAATAGAAGTGTGACCAACCAAGTAATATTCACATCTTGTGTTTTGCATAAAAATCTGTGCTGTTGAATTATCTTTGTATCATCTTGAACCCAGGGCATGATCTGCTTCCTCCACTCTATCATTTTCACACTGGCAGCCTCCTCCACACAGCAACCAATCTTATCTAAGCTTTTTGCTGCCCATTGTATATCTTACACATACTTCTGATGTTTACAACTTCCAGAACCAATCACAGAGGTACTTGTTGAACCACTAAAACCTTAACCTCTAGCCTTTCTGACTGGACGGGATATTAATGGGTCAGATTTTCCAAGAATTGGCAATCACAGACAGGCTGCTCCTACCTTTCCCAATAAGAAACAGGCTGCACTTCGAGCAGAAAATTCCGATCATGGCTTCTTCAGAAACGTTGGTCATACCTTAAGTCTAACAGGTTCCTCATAACGCAAGATATCCCAGGAAAGTCAACTACAAACCCCTTTTTCACACCAGCAGCTATCTGTTCTGTGATTTAAATATCCCACAGCACAGACAGCCATTCTGACAGCTCGTATGAAAGGGGAAGGATGTAAGGCAAGTGTGAGGTGAGGCAGGTAGGGTGCCAAATAATAGATGGAGTGTTTAGACTAGGTTGGGATGTGTAAGGGTGTTGGGTCTGGTCAGATCCTAGGGAAATTTTGTCCTTGGTGGGAAGGGTAGTCCTAGCTCCAGTGGCGATGTGTGGGAGGGTACAGTGGTTGGGAGGGGGGGGGGGGGGGGGGGCGCGGAATTGGGGGGTGTGCTTAGCTGCAACAGAATCTCTGAATTGTCCAATTTCATATAGATATATTACGTTGAGGCCGTACATTGTATGGGAAGGATAGCATTAAGCTGGAGAGTGTTCAAAAAAGATTTACCCAGCATGTTGCCAGGAATGGAGGGTTTGAGTTGCAAGGAGAGCCAGGATTGGCTGGGACTTTTGTCACTAGCGTGTAGGAGGTTGAGGAGTGACCTTATAGAGGTTTACAAAATCATGAGAGGTATAGATAAGGTGAATTGCAGGTGTCTTTTCCCTAGGGTGGGGGTTGTCAGGACTAGGGGGCATTTTTTTAAGGTGAGACAAGAAAGATTTAGAAAAGACATGAGGGGCAATTTTTTTCACAGGGAATGGTTCTTGTGTGGAATGAACTTCCAGAGGAACTGGTGGATGCAGGTACAGTTACAATGTTTAAAAGACATTGAGATAAGTACATGAATAGGAAACGTTTGGATGGATACAAGCCAAGAGCAGGCAGATGGGACTGGTTTAGTACGGGATAATGGTCGGCATGGACTGGTTGGACCGAAGTTTTCGTGTTGTATGACTATGACTCTATACATTCAAAGGGTTCCAAATGCAGAGGAATTACCCATTGGAATCTTTTATCATTCCAGGCACTTACCTTGGAGTCTGCTTCACTGTAACTCTGCAGGATCCCTATGCGCAATTCCCATCTATACTGCAGAAATGATTACCTGCCATTGGAAAATTGGGGATAATAATTCTTCCAAATCTTCAAATACAGAATATTTTCTGTCTGGTCCTCATCTGGAAAACACCAATCATCTCTAAACATTGACAGTTCTAACTTTGCAAATCTTTGTCCAAAGTCCAAATCTCCTTTGACCTCAAGTCAAACACTCGCATTTTCATCACTGAAATGTTTCTCAGGAGGCTGGTTTTCTCATAATCATAAAACGTACTTATTCCCTCCTCAAAAATGATAACTGTCCCACCGAGACTTGAACCACCTTGCCTAATATTTCTGTCCCTCTCAGTACTGATGAGACAAGAGAAAAATACTTTCCATCCAAAGTGCCTCCTCTTCTTTCTACTTTTCACTTGTAGTCAGTAACTTTCCAAAATTTGCCCATTTATTCATCTCCCAATGTCTCCTCTACACTCACAACCTTCTGGTCGAACCATTACAAAGCAAACTGTAAGGAAATGTATTTTCAAAAAAGACATTTAGGCAGTAATTTGTGAGAGAGTAATATTTTAAAAAGTATGCTGGCCATGAGGAGATTGGAACTATACTTATAGGCTTATTGAGAAAAACATTGGTACGGAATAAACAGTCAAACATCCTGAAATATTCTTTGGCCCTGATTTTTTTTAAAAAATCATTTTTTGCAGTGACTTTCTTAACCCTCCAAATACTTCACAGCCAATGAGGTGCTTTTAGAACTGCCCTCACTTTTGCAAAGTAAGAACCTAAGCAGCTAATTTACACACAGAGCGTGGTATTTTATACTCTCCTCAGTGGCAGGTTTGGAATTGGGAATGTTATTTAATCAGGTGGAATAGTGATGAGTTTGAACCTGGCTCGTTCCCACTCCCAACTCAATTAGGTCCATGGTGGGAAAACTTGTGGACAGAGATAATAGGAACTGCAGATGCTGGAGAATCTGAGATAACAAGGTGTAGAGCTGGATGAACACAGCAGGCCAAGCAGCATCAGAGGAGCAGGAAGGCTGACGTTTCGGGCCTAGACCCT
>JAHRHZ010000024.1:6496367-6536515 GCA_024137785.1 Ginglymostoma cirratum
TTCGGGCCTAGACCCTAGGCCCGAAACGTCAGCCTTCCTGCTCCTCTGATGCTGCTTGGCCTGCTGTGTTCATCCAGCTCTACAAACTTATGGACAGCTCTGCCTCCCTGCTGCCAACTGAAGCCTTCAAGTTGAATTAAGGACCTCACCCTAAATGTGCTGCTGACATTAAAACAGCAGCAGAAGGGAGGCGATGGCCTAGTGGTGTTATTGCTCAGACTATTAATCCAGAAACTCAGCTAATGTTCTGGGGGCCTGAGTTCACATCCTGCCACAGCAAGTGGTGGAATTTAGTTTCAATTTTTAAAAACAATCTGGAATTAAAACTCTATTGATGCCCATGAAACCCTTGTCAATTGTTGGGAAAAATGAAAACTGCTGCATATGGGACTGTCACTGTGTGGCACGCAACCTTTTGCATGTTGCTACTGGTCTTCCACAGAGAGGGACATCCCTTGTTCATATGGACTCCGTGCCTGATCAAGGAACCGCTGTCTTTCAGGCAGATAGGATGATGCTGACAGCCACTCCGCCTGACCTTGTTATTGCTCCATCAATACAAACACCCCGCCACACTGTGACCCTCACTGCAAGAAACCCCTCCCATGTTCACTCTCCTGAGTGCAGGGTTCATACGAAGATCTGGGATTTGGCTGGGTGTCTTCCATGCATCCACCTCCGCAGCAGCGCAGCTCAGCGAAAGAGCTGCTGGTCCCTGATTTATTGGCAGCTCTCTGCAGTCATGACATCCACACCCAGGCTCCTTGAGCCTTGGGAAAGGCCCAGCAGTGACCGATCAACTATATGAGAGTCACCCAATACCTGCAAGCCTCCTTGGAAGCAGGCAACTCAGGGTCCCCTAATACCTGCTGGCTGTCCAACCAGAAGAGACCGAGAGTCTAGTCACCTCCCAGCAGCAAAGTGATAATTAACATATCTTCAGAAATTTTTAAATCTTGATTGAACGATGGACGTCGGCCAGGGGTAACTCTGCTCCTTTTCTTTAAAATAGTGCTGTTGGATTTTTTACTTCCAACTGAGAAGGCAAAGGAGACTTTAAGGTCTCATCTGATAAACAACGTCAACTTTCCTGCTCCTCTGATGCTGCCTGGCCTGCTGTGTTCCTCCAGCTCCACACTGTGTTATCTCTGACAATACAGCACCCATTTACTATTGCACTGTAGTATCTTGACTTCTGTGTTCCGGTTTTAGTCTGGGACTTTGAACCTTTAACCTCAGAGATTAGGGTGCTATCAATTGAGCCATGGTTGACAGTAATCAACAACACACTGGCTACTTAAAGCTGGGTGACAATTCCACTACTTAACATAAAAATACCTCCTGATGTTTTTACGCCCTATTGAACATTCGCAGTCCATCTTCTGGGTCTAAAGACTTGAAAAATATTCCTGTAATAGGAATAATATAAAATTTAAAATTAAATTATTAAAAGGTAGAAGATATATGATTCTTGATTTAAGGAGATCCTTTCCTTAAAAAACAAAATGCATTCATTAGTGTTGGCTTTAATGGTAAAATAAAGAAGTCAAGCACCCTTGTAAAATGCGACATGAAGATTTGTCAATCAGCACTATTTCCTATCACATGATGCTGCTTGTTCATCAATTTTTGTTTTCCATAACATGATCTATGCTCAAATTGTGCAACAGATTGGGAGGAACAGAAGCTAAAGCATGAATTTATGTCTGAAGCTCTAGTCCAGTTTAAGCAGAAGATGCTGTTGGTTGTGAGACAGTGGTGAAAATTCGTATGGTGTAGTTGGGAATATACCACATATCACAAAATCCCAAGTGCCCAACGAGTTGGCCGAATTATGCTTTCATTTAAAAGTTAGCCAGTTACATCCATTTGTGCACTTTTTTTTGGCAAATTTATGAAAGAGAATAGATTTTAAATAAGATTTTTTCACCAAGAATGCAATATGGCTTGATATTGGTGAAAGGCTACAAGCAAGCAGCTTTGGGAACATGTGCAACATGCATCATGTCAAACCTGTAAGCACAATACAGAATTGTAATAATGTTGCAAAAGCAAAATGTATGATCTGAGGCTGATTTTTACAAACGTCCACGAACAACACAGGCTCTTGTAAAGCACAGGGAGAAAAGTTCTTCATCCATCCACTTTATAGAAGCAGATTCGTGAGAAGCATATCTGCAATTTGACTGATACACAATACCCAGCAGGTGAGACATTTCACCAGGAGCATAATTCTATAAAATTGGCCGTTGGATTAGGTTACTGGCCAGTAGTACAATCAAAGACATGTCATTTCAACTTCACAATTACAGTGCGGGCTGACCCCTAATTTGAATATTTCCCATTAGACGAGCAGCAGGAGAAAACAGGAGAGGTATTTGTTTTTAAGTGCATGGGAGAAGAGAATGGAGGGGAAGATAAGCATTATTAACAATTTGTTTTGCAGTTGATAAATAAGCGTGGATGAGTAAGAAGGAAATACAGATTAATGTAACAGACTTGGAATCATTGTGGGAGAATTAACAATGATGACTGGAGATTTGACAGAAAAGGTGAGAGACAGAATGAAATTAATAATATGGGGGGAGGAAGCTGGCATTGCGAAGGTTAAAAAGCTGAAGATTTTGCCACTACTGACAGACTGGATGTGAGGGATGAATGTTTTGTGCTGGGACCAATAGGTGAAATAAATAGAGGGATGGAGGAATTAGCGGACACAGGCTGAGGTCATCCACGGAGAGATCTGAAGACTTTAAATTTAAATCCAGAAATGAGTGAATGCCCACTACCACCCACAACTCCACCTGCTTGAAATGGCAGTGAGACTAGATAGTTAAATGTGACCAGGCCTCCGACTGTATAGGACTGAATCAGTCTCTATAGGGGCCTGTCCACGTTGAGCCACAATTACAGTCCCAACTTTGAACTGAACACTAATTCTATGAGGCAGCAATACTGACCACAAGATGACCCATGCTAAGTTCCCCCAACTACCACATTCCTCCCGTAAGATCTACTCATCATTCATTCAGTGTCATGTCCATTCCAAAGATGAATCTCCAGCGCTGAGTTTCACCAAAGCTTCTCATATGGAGTTGTGTCAACACAACCCTTTAAGTCCAGGAACTTTACGCCATTGTTTTAATTATGAACATCCACTTGTGTTGTCACTTCTGTAAAAAGGTCTTTTTTCATTCATTGGATGTGATTGTCTCAGGATCGGCCAGCATTATTGCCCACTCCTAATTGCTCAGAGGGCAGTTAAGTGTTACTGTGGGTCTGGAGTCACATGCAGGCCAGACCTGGTGAGGATGGCAGTTTCCTTCGCTAAAGTGAACCAGATGAGTTTTTCCTGATAATCAGCAATGGTCATTGTTGGACTAATTGTATTCAAATTTCACCATCTGCCATGGCAGGATTTGAACTCAGAACATTACCTTGGTATTTGGATTAATAGTCTAGCAATAATACCATAGGCTATTGCCTCCCCATTGAGAAAGATTGTCAGGATATTGCTCTTTGAATCAAAATTGACTGCTGTCTACTCAATAATTATCTATACCACAAAAACCACGTTCACAACTAATAACTGATTTTTTTATTCTACCCAGGACTCATGACTAATGAGTTAAGCAGTATGTCTAGCTGCTCCTCTTGTTTTCAAAGAAAGTACAGTGCTAACTTTGGTATTTGTCAGCTAGTTCTGCATGAATTCTGTGGGTTGTAGTGGGGGAATTAGCTCAAATGGTAGAGCATGCAGTTCACATGCAACAGGTAGTAGGATCGATGCCCACGCTTTTATTTAAGACAGAGATAGATGAGTTCTTGATTAGTAAGGGGATCAAGGGTTACCGGAGAAGACAGGAGAATGGGGTTGAGAAACATATCAACCATGATCAACCATGGTGAAGCAGACTCAATGGACCAAATGGCCAGATTTCTGCTCCTTTATCTCATGGTCTTAAAGCTTGGTGGTTTGGGAATGTTGCCTCATTGGTAGGAAAATCCTAAACCAAACACTGAGATCTGTCTTTATGATTCATCCATGTGTGCGAGATTCCTCGATACGCCCCTACGGGACGTCAAAGATAAAAGTCGATCGGACAAATTACTGTTTCCAATCTACCAGTTTTCATCTCCAACTGCATGCAAAGTTCTTCAATGCAGTCGATCTGAAGAAGAGTCTTTGGACTCGAAAAATTAACTGTTTCTTGCTCCACAGATGATGCTAGACCACTGAGTTTCTGCAACATTTTCTGCTCTTATTGCACATTTCCAGCATCCTCAACATTTCACTTTTAAGTGATGTGAAAGATAGCACCATACATAAAGTCATACATAGTACACATGGAGCCCAAAACATTAACCAATCAGCCTACATTTTGCAAGTATGTAGAGGGCAGCTAAAAATGTTGCCCATAGCCAACATATTTTGGAAAGATGTGAGTGCATTGTCACAGCTTTCTTGTCATTGAATTGCAGGGACTGCTAACTGCTGGTAAATTAGACCATGGTATCCCTGTTGGATGCTAAATCAACCTGTTTCTAATAGACAAGTATCCACCACTTGTAACATATGGTCAGAGGATGGATTAGGGTCTATGTATGAACTAGCCATATTGTATCACTGGTCAATACTAGTTAACTGTGGATCAGAAACATCCAATTGCTTGTCTTGATGTCTACCATGGAAACTCACAGGCAAATTTAAACACACCTACACATTAAACTGTTGTTGGTATTAACATGTCAGTGTGTTCAGATTTTGTTGTATTTACTAAAGACAAAACAGCACCTTGCCAAACCTCCAAGACTTAAGGGACTCAAACAAGGCAACCTAACAGGCAACAAAAGTTAACACTTAGACTGTACTCAAGAATGTTAACCTAGAGTTTGAATGGAGCCAGACTGAATACTGGCGCCCAGGTAGAATGCTGGATGTGTACTGCCTAATTATATCTACCACTTCCCAGCCTCTGTGTACACCAGTACTCCAGTGAATAGGTCAATGCCAGTTAGAAGAGGCCAAATTTAAACAGGAATTGCCAAAGATTAAAAGGTGGACTCCTGGGATTAAGTAGGAAGGCACTTTGAAGAGCGCTATACCATTAGTCAGTCAGCGGAGTCATTTCACGTCACCTCTCAATTCTCTCCGATTACAGCACATCCCGGGAAAAGCACGACAAATGCACCAGAGATAAAAGGTACTGCAGATGCTGGAGAATCCGAGATAACAAGCATGGGGCTGGATGAACACAGCAGGTCAAGCAGCATCATAGGAGCAGGAAAACTGCACAACAGTTTTAGATTCTTGATCACCTGGACTGAAGCAACAGGTGTATCACACTGATCGATCCAAATAACTACTAGCTGCAAATGAATGGTGAAGAATCAGCCTCTTCCCAAATTAAAATAAAACAAAAGAATAGCAGACACTGGAGATCTGAAGCAAACCAAAAGAACAGAAAGTGCTGGAGAAAGTCAGCAGGTCTGGCAGCATCTGTACAGACAGAGAGAGAGAAAACAAAGTTAACTTTACAGGTTATAAACACACAAAGTGCTGGAGAAACTCAGCAGGTCTGGCAGCATCAGTGGACAAAGGAAGAAGAGTGAACGTTTCCAGTTCGCTATGACTCTGTCAGAACTCCATCTCATTCCCCGCACGGATGCTGCCAGACCTGCTGAGTTAATGAAACACTTTCTGGGTTTATGGCCCATAATGTTTAACTCCGTTGTCTGGCTCTACAGGCGCTGCCAGACCTGCTGAGTTAGTGCAGCAGTTTGCAGTTTCTGTTCCATTCCCCTCCCTCAGTTGCAATGTACCTCTGGTGAAGAGCCTGGTTTTTTCTTCAGTTCCTCACATTTCCGCAGCTTGCAGATCTGGTGGCCGGTTTTGCGGTTCCGGCAGCTGCTGCACTCTCCACAGTTGATGAGCCTCCTGCAGGGTGAACAGAGCCCGCACCTCTTCCTTTTCCTCTTGGCCGGCCCTGGTGCTGAGCCCGGGCCTGGGGGAGCGAGCAGAGTGCAGTCGGGCAGACTGGCGAGCTGCAGCGCACCATCGGCTAGAGCCGCGGGCGAGTGCAGGGGGGCGGTCATGATGATGATGCCGGGGGGCAGGGAGAGAGCTCCCAGGGGGGCGGGGAAAGCGCCGTCCTCCAGCCGCTGTTGCAGCCTCTCGCCTGAAGTTAACCCGGGCTGGGGGCGCTGCGGCGGCGGCTCGCTTTGCAGAGAGGGCCCGCTGCTCGGGGTGCACATAGCGGCCGCCTGCCTCTCCCGGAGCCGCTCACTCTCACGATTGCAGCGGGATCCTCCCAGTCTGCTGCTGGCGGCGCCTGGCGCCTCCGCTTCTCGCAAAGCTCGGCTGGAGCGCTCATCTTCGGGCTCAGAATCCACCAGCACCACGCTCGCCTCCTCTTTCCCAATGCAAACACCGGTTCCTCCAGCAGACATCGCTCACCGTCCCTCTGAAGCAACAGCACTAAACACCGAGACCTCTGTTCTCGGGCAAGTTTCTGATTCTAATTCCTTCACTGCCCCAGCGCCGCTCTCTCGTTAATTCTCATCGCCATCGCATTTTCTTTTATATTTCTTCCACCTCCTCTGCCTTTGTATTTTGTTTATTGCAGGGGAGGGAGGTTAGAAGCAGGCTGCTCTCGGGGAGACAGAGAGAAAAGAAATTAACACACCGAGAGGCTGGTGTGCTAAAATCTGGAAGTAGAGAGCTAAGGAAAATTCAGCGTGCAAGGCAGATCGAGTTATCACTGTAGTCAGTTTTCTCTCTGCTGACCCAGGAGTTTTAGGCAAAAACAGGTTCTGGGTTTCAGCCTCGTCAAAGATGGTCAGGGTTAGACTGCAGTGAGCAAACTCGCCAACACTTTTAGGGGTCTTTGCTGGAAACCCCGAACCATTTCGTGATACAGCCACCCGCCAGTAGCACAATGAAGTGTATAGACCCAGCGCTCACATCTGGCTGTTCAAGGACCGAGCTTAAACGGGAAAGCAACAGACAGAAAAAGATTTCACCTCCACTCCAGTTCTTAAAACCAGAGAGAAACGGAGGGAAGCTGAAATCATTTGTTTGCAGCTATTTCTTTCTTGCTGATAGCTGTAGATCTCCGTCGCTTGATTTAGGATTTAACCACCGTGACCGATCAGGCGCATTTCGCCTGGGAGTTGAAAGTCATTATCCTAAATTATAATTCAATTCAATCCACAGGAGACACACTGTGAGAAATGGCTAGTTAGGTTATGACAATCGAGTCAAGTAACGTATTGATCGCATTTGAGTCTATTTTGAGGGAATGGATGGTCTCTAACTCAAAGCGCGGGTTTAACGCAATTGTTGAATCCCCAACTTGAGATCCAACGAGAATTAGCCATCCTTTCCTAACTGGGAAACAAGCTCACTGTGCAGAACTCACTCAGAGACAGTAGGAACTGCCGATGCTGGAGTCTGAGATATCGAGGTGTGGAGCTGGATGAACACAGCAGGCCAAGCAGCATCAGGGGAGCAGGAAAGCTGACGTTTCGGTTCTGGACCCTTCTTCAGAAATGGGGGAGCGGAAGGGGGCTCTGAAATAAATAGAGAGAGGGGGAAGCAATGGTAGAAGGTGGATAGTGGAGCAGATGGGTGGAGAGAAGACGGACAGGTCAAGAAGGCGGGGTTTGAGCCAGTAAAGGTGAGAGTAGGTAGGGAGTCGGAATGGAGGTTGGTCAGGTGGGAGGAAGGGGCGGGTAAATGAGAGAAAAGACGGACAGGTCACGGAGGTGGGGACGAGCAGGGCTGGTTTTGGGATGAGGCTGGGATTAGGGAGATTTTGAAGCTTGTAAAGTCCACATTGATACCATTGGGCTGTAGGGTTCCCAGGTGGAATATGAGGTGCTGCTCCTCCAGTCTTCGGGTGGCATCGTTGTGGCACTGCTGGAGGCCCAGGATGGTCATGTTGTCCAAGGATTGGGTGGGGGAGTGGAAATGGTTTGCGACTGGGAGGTGTTGTCGTTTGTCATATTCCGCCTGGGAACCCTGCAGCCCAATGGTCTCAACGTGGACTTTACAAGCTTCAGAATCTCCCCACCCCCAACCTCATCCCAAGACCAGCTCATCTCATCCCCGACTCCTTGATCTGTCCGCCTTTTCTCTCATCTATCTGCTCCTCCCACCTCACTGACCAACCCCCACCCCCACTTCCTACCTACTAGCCTCATCCCCGCCTCCTTGACCTGTCCGTCTTCTCTCCAACTATCTGCTCCTCTATCCACTTTCTGTCATCACCTCCCGCTCACTCTATTTATTTCACCACCCTTTTCCCCTCCCCCATCTCTGAAGAAGGGTCTAAACCCGAAACGTCAGCTTTCCTGCTCCTCTGATGCTGTCTGGCCTGCTGTGTTCATCCAGCTCTACACCTTGTTATCACTGTGGAGAAGTTTGAATTCCAAACAGTTACAAGGACACACTACTTCTTAAGTTTTGTTTTCATTTCCTTTACGGGATGTAGGTATCCCTGGATGGGCAGCATTTATTGCCCATCTCTAGATGTCCACCAGAAGGTGGTGGTGAGCTGCCTTCTCAAACCACTGTAGGGATACAATGCCTTCAATGAGGTGTTCCAGGATTTTCAGTGAAGGAACTGCGATCTATTTCCAAGACAGGATGGTGAATAGCTTAAAGGGGAACTTGTAGGTGGTGGTGTTCCTATGTATTTGCTGCCTATTTTCTTCTAGATGGAAGTGGTCATGGGTTCAGAAGATGCTGTCTATGGATCTTTGTCGAGTTTCTGCAGTGCATCTTGTAGATGATATACACAGCTGGTACTTAGTGTGGTTGGTGGAGGAACTGAATGTTTGCAGACGGGGTACCAATCAGACAGGCTGCTTTGTCCTGGATGGTGTCAAGCTCCTTGAATGTTGTTGGAGATGCACTCATCCAGGCAAGTGGGGAGTATTCCATCATACTCCTGACCTGTGCCTTGTAGATGATGAATATGCAATGAAGAGTCAGGAGGTGAAGTACTCCCTGCAGGATTCCTCACCTCTGACCTGCTCTTATAGCAACAGTATGTATACAGCTAGTTCAGTTTAGTTTTAGGGTGGGGAGAGGGGTGGTCGTGATGGTGGCGGAATGCTTCCAGAACTTAGGAACTAGACAGCAGAAGGCAGAGCCTCAACTGTTATCATAAAGCAAGCGGAGCCTCCCCAACAAGCTTGAACAGGAATTGGAGGGCTACAGATTTTGCAAAGTATGGAAGGACTGAACGATGTTACAACGTTCGGCATGGGTGAAGGTATGTGGAAAAGGTAACACAAGAATGAGAATTTAAAAACTGAGTTACTTGTGGAATAGCAATAAATGTAAATCAGCATGACATGGGGACTTTCTGTGAGATAGAAAATGGACTCCAGAGTTTTGAATGGGCCCAAATACAAACATATGAATTACGAACAGGAGATGACCATCAGCCCCTTGAACTGCTCCACCATTTGATAAGATCATAGCTGATCTGACTGTAGTGTCTACTTTGCAGTCCACCTCCTATAATGTTTGAGTCTTGTGTTATTGAAGAATCAATCCAATTCACCCTTAGCAATATTCAGTGGACCCTGCCACCACTGCTCCCAGGGGAAAAGAGTTCCACAGGCTATTGACTGTCAGATGATTCTCATCTCTGTTTTAAATAGGTGAGTTCTTATTTTTAAAATGTGTCTCCTAATTCTATCTCCCCCAAGAAAGGAAACATCCTTTGTATATCCACTGTACAAGTCCCTTCAACATCTGTGGGCCCAAATCTTCCAATTTTGGTCAAAACAGATCCAGCAGTTCGTAACCAATTAAAGATTGCCCACTTATCTGGTAGTGATTCTTATTCTGGCTGATCCCAAATGTCTTAGAACATAGAACATAGAACATTACAGCGCAGTACAGGCCCTTCGGCCCTCAATGTTGCGCCGACCTGTGAAACCAATCTGAAGCCCATCTAACCTACACTATACTATTCATTTTAGGAAACCAACCAGGAATCCATTCAGCATATGATCGTCATTGCATGCCAAGATATGTCCTTTTTTATGGTAGTAGCTGCCTACTTCAGTTCACAAAATGTTTAAAGATGCCAATGCCACTTTAACAGCTACTGGGAGAAGCTAAGTGTGTAAGGGAAATGGGAGAGAGTGTGGGGGAGGGGGCAGATTAATGGGTAACCAGTTAGATACCAGATGGGTGAAGGCATGCAGATGGCAGCTAAGTGGGTCAAGGTGGTTTGGGTTGGGTGTTGGCAGGTTTGGAGGGTTTTAGGAGTACAGAATGAATGTTTGGCTGGGATGTGTCCATGGGGCTGTATATGTGCCTGTTGAGACGGAAACTGATGGGATGAAGAGGAGGTGGCTTGGGTGAGGGTATTTTGTGGCAGTAAGTGTGTGTTTGGGTGTTTTAAACTGAGTGATTATGGGGGAGTCAGGGTTTCATCCCTCTAACATTTTCTGGATAACTATTAAAGAAAGTAAGTTGTAATTCCTTTCCCCATTGTCTCTGAATCTAATACAGAGCTGGGGACTTTTTGGAACATTCAATTAACAGTAGTACCAAGCACAAGCTTGCAACACACCAATTACATTCATTTCTAGTTGTTCAGGTATCAATACAGTATACATACCTGCCTGTTTGGTACCACTTTTCACAGCTGATTCCGGTATAAAATGAGAATAATTATGGGTAACATCACCAATCCAGTCAGTCGTATCTTTTGTTGTTAGTGGGATCTTTCAATGCACATATTGTATCCTGCATTTGGCTACCACAACCCCAGGGATTATATGTTAAAAAAGTAATTTACTGGCAGTAAAGTGATCTGGAATCTTCTGAGATTGTGAAAGGTGACCTGTAAATATATTTTTTTGTCTCTTTCAAACAGCTTGGTTCTTTTGTGATTTCACCAATTTTCCTCAAAAAGGAAGAATTTGCATTTAAAAGCATCGTAAATGATCTCAGTGTTTCCCAGTGCACTTTCCTGACAACATTTTGAATTGTAGTCATTGTTGCAAACTCAGCAACTGAACCACACAAACTGCAATATGATCATTACCAGATAACCTGTTTTAATGAGGCCGAGGGCCTAAATATTTCCCAGTCCCAAAGGTGTCATGGAATCTGTTACCTTCATCTGAAAGGACAAGTAGTTTAACACCTCATCTAACATCTCCGACAGTGTGGTGCTCTTTGAACTTGGCTCACGACAAGAGTGGTACTTGATCACTCAACAATCTGACAGATAATAATCCGTCCACTGAGCCACAGGCAGCTGCTACTGAGTCACGGCTCACTGTCCTGTGCCTTTCTTTTAAAGCAAAAAGGCTACATGGCCTGGAGCAGAAAATGCATTGCAACAGTCTTCACCTTAGGACGTTGCAGGACTCGTATCACTTCAGGCTGCTGTCATTTCAAAAACACGTGCCTTTCAGAGGGTGGTCAGTTTGAGAGTGGAATTTCAGTGCAAGCCATTGATTGAGGGTAAGGGAAGTATAGAGAGATGGGTGGGACTCTGCTGTGCAGAAGTGCAGTATTTCCACAGGCTCTGTTACTTCATGATTCTCATCTGGGTGGGGGTATGAGTGCACAGGCGCACTGGCAAAGCTGGTGAGAGCAAGACAGTAGGTTCCAGCACATAGCTGGGTAATATTATGCAGGAAGACATGTCTGCTCTGCACAATGCCATTAAGCAGCATCCAACATCTAATTCTCTGCAGGAAACCGCTTAGGCATCAAATCAATCACAGAAGTGATCCTGCTGCTACAGCCGAAACACTGAGAACCTCACACAGGCCAATGCTGTTGCGGTTTGATATATTATCGAGGACAGTAATAAACAAAAGATTTGGAAGTTTTGATTGTATTTTGTGTTCATTGGTGCTGGAAGTAAGCCTGTTGTTCCATGTGTGCAGGAGATTTCGAGTATTAGTCCCCTGGCAACAAGTGACATTGGGAGAGTGACGAAGCATTTCAAATCACACAGGTGTACTACAGATAGAGGAGGGGATTAGATCAAATAGTTTATTTTGGTATGGAAAAAGCCAGACCATTTTAGTTTTAGTTTACATACATAGTTCTACTTCCTCACGGACACAAAACAAATTTATTCATTACCTGGCGTAACTGTATCATGTATAGTGCAGCCTCACTGCAGGGCTCTCCCATGACACCTTCTCTTCCAGATACCTCCTTGTGTTTCACTTTACAGTCAGTTCTGCTGTAATGCATGTTCCAGCAATGCGAATTGGCAATAACATGACTGACGAACAGGGGAACACTATTTCTAAAACACAAACTTGTGTTGGCTATTACGCGATTCCATCCATGTGCAGAGGAGTATGCATCAACATCACATGATCTTTTTGCAGGCTTTGTCCTGAATACATGCAATGCAAGCGGCAAAACAGTCTCCATTCCAGCATCACGTGATCATTCGCAGACTTTGTCATGAAGCACTTTCTGTGAAAGTTACAGTACTCTGTGTTTCTCAGTTTTTGTTTTGCAAATTCTGCCATGTTACCCACAAAAATGCGAGAACAAAGTGACAAGAATATTAGCAAGAAGCATCCTGGTGATAGAATTGCAGATGGTGAATGTAAAAGAAAGGCTATGACACTGGAAGAGAACCTAGATGTTATAAAGCGTTTTGAACGTAATGAGAGAATATGTGATATAGTTCATGTAACAGGAATGAAGGAGTCTACCTTACGGACCATTAGAGACAATGCAGAAAAGATTAAAGCAAGCTGTATTGCTTGAACAAGTCTCTGTGGTAACAAATCTGTGAGGTTACAGACAAAGGAACTTGAAGAGATGGAGCAGCTTCTAGGTGTGTGATTAGATGATCAAAATAAACAACAATCTGGTACCACCTTTCTCACCATAAAACAGAAAGCCATATAAATTTATGAAGATCAAACAAAAAAGTTGAAAATCCTGCAGATGTGCTTGCCTTTTGTGCTAGCAGTGGCTGGTTTGCTGGTTTTAAGACTGTTATGCTTTTCATAACGTAAAGTTATATGGTGAATCCACCAGAGCAGATGAGGAGCATGTGATGGCATTTCCTCCCATACTAAAAAGGTGGATGTTGAAGAGCTGCTTGAGTCTCACTGTGAAGAACTCTCTACAGCTGGTCTACAACAACTTGTCCCTGAAGGGGAAGAGGAAGCTGGAGGTGAAGAAGAAGTCCAGGATGTGGCACAACAGAAGCTTCCACTTCTGTTTTGTCTTCTATCCTGAGGGAAATTGAGAAGCAGTTGCAGCTCTTAGAGGACAATGATTACGAGGCAGAATGCAGCAGGGTAGCAGCTCGTGGAACAAGATCTTACTTGGCATCCAAAACAGCTTCTTCTTGGAAGAAGAAAAAGGGTAAAGACTGAATGTCTTTTTTAAGCCAAGCCCCAAGCAAGTCAGAAGACAGTGAACCACAGCCATCCACTTCTGGATGGACTATTTTTCCTCCTAACCCTACAAACAAAACTGTAGTTGAAGGTGATGATGATGATGACCCTCAGACCCCGCATTAACAACATTATAATTTCATAACCTCCTCCCGTCAGGTCATCTTTACACTTATTCAAGATAAGTTGTTAGGTTTACTTTCATTTCATTAGTAGATATGAATAAAACATTTATTTAAACCGTGCTGTCCTTTATGTTAGGCTTCTGAGTGATTTTTGAGCGATTTTGCGTGATATTTTTTGGTGGTCTGCCCCTAACCCTGCTTTTCCCACAGGCCCCGTCATTAATGTGATTTTCGACAACGCAATGTTGCGCAACTGGACTATTTAAGAGAAATGCACGTTAAAATACTATTTTTGGAGACTTTAAAAAAATGACGATGTGAAATTCTCGCCAAGTTCTTTGTTGTGGAGGTTTAGGTAGAAGTGCCACCAAGCATTTACTGCAGCAGGAAACCCACGTCCTTCCACAAGTCACAATGTCTTCTGTCATTTCTCAAATAATCCAGAATAACTCAATACATTCATCAACGGGTCTACAGAAAACCAATGTTGTTAGAATGTTTCGTATAGATTTCATATCGGATGTAAACACTAATGAAGCTTTAACCATTACTTTTGTCACAGAGGGATGGAATGGCAGGTCGAAGATGGAGAGCTGGGTGGGAGAAGTGGATGTAGGAAATAGAGTGAGTTTAGATTGGATGGGGAGGAGGGCGCGAATGTAGAATCCAGCTTTTACCCAAGTAATTATAATCAAATAACCTTCTTCCAAAGGGCTACATTTCAGCGTATTCTGCACTTGATACATTGCATGGTCTGAAGTTACATGGAAATGTCAGTCATCGTGCTATTTAAAACGAGTGTCTTTGTAAGATGGAAGATAGTTTACAATGTGTTTTACCAAAGGGAGGTGGGACAGACGGCTCCACAATACAACATGGACAAGAACAACGCCCCCAATACCTCCTGGTGAAAAAAAGATCAGGGTGGTACAGTACTGCTGCCTCACAGTGCTAGGGACCCGGGTTCAATTCCAGTCTGTGATGTCTATGGAGTTTCCATGTTTATGTGGCTTTCTGCCGGGTGCTCCGGTTTCCTCCCAAAGGTCTACAGGTTAGGTAGATTGGCTACAATAAAGATTAGGCGGAGTATCGTAAATACAGATTTTTGTTTTGTACAAACCACAGGATTACAATATCCCTCCCAGCTCTGTCTGAGGCCAGCTACTAGGAGAGCTGTTTAACAAAAACAGAAATTGCTGGAAAAACTCAGCAGGCCTGGCCAGCATCTGTGGAGAGAAATCAGAATTTCGGGTCCAGTGACCCTTCCTCAGAACTCAGCCGTTTAACACCCCATCTAAACCTCATGTAAAGCTGTAGGCCATGGCTCAGAGTCAGGACCCTTCAAAATTACAAGTTTAATGGACTCACTCCAGGACGTGAGCAGTCAAAAGAAAAAGAAACTTCAGCGCATTACCAATGGGGTGTTTTACAGCCAGAAGTGTCATCTTTTAGATAAAGCTCTAGACAGATAAAATCTTTAAACCGAAGTCCCGCTTGCCCTCTCGAGTAAATGGTTTTTAAAAAATCCTAATCGAACTATTTAAAAACAAGATACTATTCTAGGCAATAGTCAGGGAGCAATTGAGTTCCTCACTAATACTTAGCTCCCAACAACGTTTAGTTTTAAAACAATCATTTATCTTGTTGTTTGTAGGACCTTGCTGAGTGTCAATTTCCTATCACGTTTCCCTAAATTACGAGAAGTAACTACAATAAATTCAGAAATACGCGGTTAGCGATGCAGCCCTTTGGGGTATTCCTGGGCGAATGTCTGGAGCTATATAACAAAAAAAAACCAAAAATAACTAGAGAAACTCAGCAGGTCCTGCAGCAGAGATAATAGGTACTGCAGGTGCTGGAGAATCCGAGATAACAAGGTGTGGGGCTGGATGAACACAGCAGGTCAAGCAGCATCAGAGGAGCAGGAAAGCTTGACGTTTCGGGCCTAGACCCTTCATCAGAAAAATTTTCAAAATCCCGGCTCCGGGATTGGCCTGCTGTGGTCATCCAGGTCCTGTAGCATCTGTGGAGAGAAAGCAGAGTTAACCTTCTGAACTGACCCACACCACATTGGGCAGATATGGAGCTAGTGCTGACTTTCCAAAGATGTTTGGCCAAACACACAGAGTAACGCATATTACAAACACTAGAAAACACAACAAATAATTTTTTAAAAAAAACTTTCTTGAAGAAGATACAAGTTAACAGCGTATTTGCAGGTGCTGAAAGAGATTCTAGCTTGTAGCATTAGGAAACGTCCATCACTTTTTAAAGTGAGAGGTCCTTGTGTTGTAGCCAGGAGCAGAGCCTGTCCCAGGGATGATGGAAGCTGTCAGTAAAGGACCATATAAACTGCAGCCAGGACCAGCGATCCTAGCACCAGTCACAGCAACTGTAGGGAGACCAGGATGCGGCGGCTGCACCGAATATCAATCGGACATTGGACTGCACCGGATCAGAGACACTGCCTCTGCTCACCCGGACACCCCTGCCCACCCTACACTAGACTGGACTCCGAGAGCTCCAGCAAACTGCTCAGCTCCGCTTCACTGCCACTGCCCACACCCGGGGCTCCGCTCCGAAATCCAGGCTCCGGGTTTTCTCTGGCTTCATGCCATCTTTGTGTCCCGGAAAGCCAGCCACTGATTGGCTGTATCCACCATCCGTCCATGTTGACTGACATTTTTGGCCTACTCCTGATTGGTCAGTCTCTGTCCCAGCGAGAGCTCTGGAGAGTCTATTGGCTGTTTTCCTGGCAAGGGGGTGGAGTATTCCATTGGATATAACACGCTGAGTAGGTGTCAGGCAGTGCAGGGCGACTGGACCCTGGCTGGGCAGGATAAGGGGTAGGACAGTGAGCTGCATAATAAGCAATGGGCAGGTCACTGAGGAGTGGGCATCACTGTGGGCAGCAATGGGCAGGCGAGTGAGTGAGTCGGGTCCAAGAGTGACTCAGGTAACAAGGTGTAGAGCTGGAGGAATACAGCAGGCCAGGCAGCATCAGAGGAGCAGGAAAGCTGATGTTTCAGTTCTGGACCCTTCTTCAGAAATGGGGAGGGGGAAGGGGCCTCTGAAATAAATAGAGAGAAGGGGAGGCGATGATGGAAGGTGGATAGAGGAGCAAATAGCTGGAGAGAATGGTATGTTTACAGAGTCCGTTTGGTTTGAGGTCTGGAACAAGAAAGGAGCAGTCACTTTGTTGGGTGTTTTTTTACAGACCCCCTAACAGTTGCAGAGAAGTAGAGGAGCAGATTGGGAGGCAGATACTGGAAAGGTGCAAAAGTCACAGGGTTGTAGTCAGGGGTGACTTCAACTTTCCAAATATTGATTGGAAACATTTTAGTTATAATAGTTTAGCTGGAGCGGATTTTGCCCAGTGTGTTCAGGAAGGATTCCTGACACAGTATGTAGATAGACCAACACGAGGAGAGACCACTTTGGATTTGGCGCTTGGCAATGGACCGAGCCAAGTGTTAGACCTGTCGGTAGGAGAACATTTTGGTGGTAGCGATCATAACTCTGTTACTTTTACAATAGTCTTGGAAAAGGATAGGTACATACAGCAGGGTAAAGTTTATAATTGTGGAAGGGTAATTACAATTCTGTTAGGCAGGAACTGGGTAATATAAATTGGGAAGAGATGCTGTCAGGAAAGAGCACTATTGAAATGTAGAGATTGTTTAAGGAATGTATACTGCGTGTGTTCGATATGTTTGTCCCTAGGAGGCAGGGAAGATGCAGTAGAGTGAGGGAGCCTTGGTTCTCAAGAGAGGTGGAACGACTGGTTAAGAGGAAGAAGATGCTTGTGTAAGGTTTAGGAAACAAGGAAGAGAAAAGGCTCTAGAGGGATACAAGTTATCCAGGAAGGAGCTGAAGAAAGGGCTTAGAAGAGCTATAAGGGGGCATGAGAAAATTTTGGCAGATAGGATCAAGGAAAACTCAAAGGACTTTTACATGTACATGAGGAATAAGAAAATGACCAGAGTAAGGGTAGGGCCGATTAAGGATTGTAAAGGGAATTTGTGCACTGAGCCTAAAGAGATAGGAGAGGCCCTTAATGAATACTTTTCTTCAGTGTTCACAACTGAGAGGGACCTAGTTGTATAGGAGGACAGTGTGAAACAGGCTGGTAGGCTAGAGAAGGTGGATGTTAGTAAGGAAAATGTGCCAGGAATTTTGAGGAAGTTGAAGATAAATAAATCCCCTGGGCCTGATTGAATTTATCCAAGGATTCTACGGGAAGCGAGAGAAGAGATCACAGGGCCTTTGGCAAGGATCTTTTCGTCTCGTCTTCACTGCCCACAGGTATAGTGCCGGAATATTGGAGAGAGACAAACGTCATTCCCTTGTTCACAACTGAGAGGGACCTAGTTGTAGAGGAGAACAGTGTGAAACAGGCTGGTTGGCTACAGGAGGTCGATGTTAGTAAGAAAGGTGTACTAGGAATTTTGAGGAACTTGAAGATAGATAAGTCCCCCGGGCCTGATGGGATTTATCCAAGGATTCTATGGGAAGCAAGGGAAGAGATCGCAGAGCCTTTTGCGATGATCTTTTCGTCTTCACTGTCAATGGGTATAGTGCCGGAAGATTGGAGAGTGGGGAACGTCATTCCCTTGTTCAAAAAAGGGAATAGGGATAAGCCCGGAAATTACAGGCCAGTTAGTCTTACATCAGTGGTGAACAAATTATTGGAAAGGGCTCTGAGAGATAGGATTTATGATCACTTGGATAGGCACAGTTTGATTCGTGATAGTCAGCATGGATTTGTGAGGGGTAGATCATGCCTCACAAACCTTATTGAATTCTTTGAAGAGGTGACCAAACACGTGGATGAAGGTAGAGCAGTGGATGCGGTATACATGGATTTAAGTAAGGCATTTGATAAGGTTCCCCATGGTAGGCTCATGCAGAAGGTAAGGAGGCATGGGATAGGGGGAAATGTGGCAGATTGGATTCAGAATTGGCTGACCCTTAGAAGACAAAGGGTGGTAGTGGACAGAAAATATTCAACATGGTGCTCAGTTACTAGTGGTGTACCACAAGGATCTGTCCAGGGTCCTCTTCTATTTGTGATTTTTATAAATGATTTGGATGAAGGAGTGGAACGGTGGATTAGCAAGCTTGCAGATGATACAAAGGCAGATCACGTTGTGGACAGAGTGGAGGGCTGTTCCAGGTTACAAAGGGACTTTGATAGGATGCTGAGCTGGGCTGAGAAGTGGCAGATGGAGTTTAACCCTGAAAAGTGTGAGGTGATTCATTTTGGAAGGACAAACTTGAAAGCAGAATACAGGGTTAATGGAAAGATTCTTGGCAGTGTGGGGGAGGAGAGGGATCTTGGGGTTCATGTTCACAGTTCCCTGAAAGCTACCACCCAGGTGGATAGAGTTGTTAAGAAGGCATATGGTGTGTTAGCTTTCATTACTAGAGGGATCGAGTTCAAGAGTTGTGAAGTTACGCTGTAGCTATACAAAAGTCTGGTTCGGCCACATATGGAGTATTGTGTCCAGTTCTGGTCGCTTCATTACAAGAAAGATGTGGAAGCGTTGGAAATGGTGCAGAGGAGATTTACCAGGATGTTGCCTGGAATGGAGGGAAGGTCTTACAAGGAAAGGTTGAGAAAGCGAGGGCTTTTCTCTTTAGAACGATGAAGGATGAGAGGTGGCTTGATCGAGGTGTACAAAATGATACAAGGTACAGATAGAGTGGACAGCCAGAGACTTTTTCCTAGGGTGGAGGTAGCTATTACGAGGGGGCATGGTTTTAAAATGAGTGGAGGTAGTTACAGGGGAGACGTCAGAGGTAGGTTCTTTACTCAGAGAGTGGTCGGGGCGTGGAATGCATTGCCGGAGACAGTAGTGGAGTCGGCCTCGTTAGGGGCATTTAAGCGGCTATTAGATAGGCATATGGATGATAGTATAAGGTAGGGGTGAAGGTTAGATAGACTTTAGGATTAGGGTGAAAGTTCGGCACAACATTGTGGGCTGAAGGGTCTGTACTGTGCTGTACTGTTCTATGTTCTAAGACGGACAGGTCAAGGAGACGGGGATGAAGCCAGTAAAGGTGAGTTTAGGTAGGGAATTGGGATGTGGGTTGGTCAGTGGGGAGGGGTGGGGCTCCGAGCGAGGCCGGGCCAGGTAGGATTGATTCAGTTGTGTAGCCAGAGTGATCAAATGGAAGAGACTTATGACAAATTTTTCAGAGAAACCTCTTTGTGCAGAGTTACAACCGCTATGGAGACCAATAACATTGAAAAATAAGTTTTCATTAATAACTGAACGGATAACAATAAGATTTCACATTTTTAAGTTTACTGTATCAAACAGATTGAATACACTATTGCACAAATGTTTCTGTATGCCAACTACTACTTTAACATACAGAAAAGAACTTTTAACACAAGCAAAAATAAACCATAGGATATATGTTACATTGTCCTTTAAGAGATATTCAGTTCTTCCACCTCAATTTAAAACAACGCTTAACTGCTTTTATTTTTAAAAAATCATCTAGGGGTGGTGAGTGTTGATGGTCAGCCACCAATGGACAGTGGTAACAGTGTCTAACATCTACATGATACACTGCAAAAAGTCACCAAGGCTCTTCATTGCCATGACCTAACTATTCCAGAGAAGGTGGCGGTGAATTTTCTTGTTGAATTGCTGCTGTACGTATGATGCACGTATTCTCACAGTGATATAGTTCCAAGACAGGATAACGAGTAGCTTGGAGGGGAGCTAGCTGATGGTGACATTTCCATGCATTTGCTGCCCTTGCCTTTCTATATTTTTGACTGGCACAGACTCGATGGCCCGGAGTACATTTTGTTTGTGCTGTAGACCTCTAGGACTCTATGGTAGAGGTCACATATTTGATAGGTGCTGTTGGAAGAGCCTTGGTGACTTTTTGCAGTGTATCATGTAGATGTTAGACACTGTTACCACTGTCCATTGGTGGTGGAGGGAGTGAATGCCAAAGGCAATCCAGTGGGCTGCATTGTCCTGTATGGTGTATTGCTTGACTGTTGTAACATATTCCTTACTTGTGCCTTGTAGATGGCTTACAGGCTTTCAGAAGTAGGTCCTTTATTCATTCACGGAATGAGGGCGTCACTGACCAGGCAGCATTTATTGCCCATCTCTAATTGTCCAGCAGGCAGTTAAGAGTCAACCACATTGCTGTGGGTGTGAAGTTACATGTAGGCCAGACCAGGTAAGGATGGCAGTTTCCTTCCCTAAAGGGCATTAGGGAACAAGGTGGGTTTTTCCCCAACAATCGACAATGGATTCACAATCACTATTAGATTCTTAATTGCAGATATTTATTGAATTCAAGTTCCACCATCTGCTGTGGTGGGATTCGAACCCGGGTCTCCAGAACATTATCTGGGTCTCTGGAATAACAGTCCAGCAATAATACCACGAAGCCACAGAATTCCTAGCCTCTGACCTGCTCTTGCAACCGCAGTTTTGATTTGGCTAATCTAGTTCAGCTCCTGGTCATTGGTAACTCTTGGGAAGTCGATAGTGGGGGATTTAGTGATGGTAATGCCACTAAATGTCAAAGGTAATAGTTTGATTCTCTCGTTGGAGATGGCCCTTGTCTGCACATTCTATGGTATGAATGTTACTTGCCACTCCTCAGCTCAAGCTTGAATGTTGTTGAAGTCTTGTTTCTCTTTGTGGATGTTTCACTGGAGTCGACTTAGCTAGACTGGTTTTGCCGGTGATCCCTGGCTCATCAGCCCAATGCATGAACTCCTGGATTGGTGACAGCATGTTAGTTGTGGCAATGGCAGAGTGGAGTCTTCTAGCTTCGTAGGCCCAATGCGTGGACTCTTTCGGTGATGGAGGGTCATTGACTGCGATGATGTCAGTGCCCAAAGTGAGAGCTCCTGGCTGCAATAGGCCCAGAGGCTGGGATCTTGCAGAAATCCTGGAGCCACATTGGAAACCCTAGCCAATGAAGATGAATTCTATGTAAATACTTCCATTCCATTGTTTCGTACCTCAAAATGGTGCTGGATTGTGGCGATCGAACAGTTTTCACTATATCTCCCTACGTATATGTGACAATAAATCAATCATTCATTCATTCATAAATAAATACATACATACATACACACACACATATGCATACATATAATCATACATAAATAATTTGTTTATTCATTCATTCATGCATATGGACACAAACTGTTTCAGTATCCGGGCTGTTTGAAATGGTGCGGAACATTATGCAATCATTTATAAATAAACCCACCACTGACCTTTTGTTGGAGGCAAGGTCATTAAGGAAGCAGTTGAAGATGATTGGACCTAGGAGACTACCCTGAGGAACTCCTGCAGAGATGACAGACCTCCAACAACCACTACTAATTTCCTGTATGCTGTGTGTGTGTCCAACCAGCAGAAAACATTCCCCCTGCTAACCATTGATTCCGGTTTTGCTGAAGTTCCTTGATGCCACAGATGGTCCAATGCTAGTCTTTATGCCGATCATTCTCACTTCCCTTCATGTTCATTCTTTTAGACCAAGGCCGTGTTGAGGTCAGGAGCTGAGTGAGCCTGGTGGGACCCAAACTGAGAGTCAGTAATCAGGGTATTGCTGAGTAAGTGTAATTTGGTACTGCTGTTCATGTCACCTTCCATCACCTTACTGATGATTGGCAGTAGACTGATGGGGTAATAATTGGCAGTGTTGGATTTGTCTTGCCTTTCATGGACAGGTCATACCTGGGCAATTTTCCACTTTGCTGTGTTGATTCCAGTGTTGTAGTTGTGCAAAAACGGCTTGACCCAGGGCCTAACAAGTTCTGGAGCATAAGCCTTCTGTGCTATTGCTGGAATGGCATCAGAGCTCAAAGCTTTCGTTGTATCCGTTGTCTTCAACAGTTTCGTACTATCACATGGGGTAAATTGAATTGGCTGAAGACTGGCATGTGTGATCTGGGGACCTCGGGTGGTGACTGAGATGGATCATCCACTTGGCAGTTCTGGTTGAAATACTTGCAAATGCTTCAGCCTTATGTTTTGTACTGATGCACTGGCCTCCCCTATAGTTGAGAATAAGGATATTTGTGAAAGCCCCTGTACCAGTGAGTTGTTTAAATGTCCACTATCATTCATCACGGGAGGTGGCAGGACTACAGAGCTTGGATCTGATCCGTTGGTTGTGGCATCCCTTAGTTATGGTTATTGCAAGTTGCCCTCTGTTGTAGCTTCACCAAGTTGCACCTCATTTTCAGATATCCCTGGTGCTGCTCCTGATATGATGTCAAGAACTAGTTTCATTGAACTAGGAGTGATCCTGTTGCTTGAAGATAATGGTAAAGTGAGCCGTGCTGAGTCATAAGACCATAGATTGTGATCAAACAAAATATTGCTGCGGCTGACGGCTCACAGTCAGTACTGCCACTAATGTTTTTTGCATGCATTTTTGAGGTCCTGTGTGGCATTGACTTCTGAAACTGGAAGTTTCAGGAGCAGTAGGAAGTCAATGAGTCGGTGCACTGACAGGCAAAGTGTAGCACCTCGGAGAACCTACATGGCTTTGCTGGAAGCTTCTCCCTATAGGTGAAGCCAGGCAAATCTTCCAGTCCTATTTTAACTCCCTATGAATTTAGCCCATCCAATCTGAGCATTGGTTTCCACTAACATTTTGACACAGTGAACCATAAAGACTTTAAACCTCTGACTGTTTATTGTCCCTGTTTTCTGGCGAACTGACCTGTCCATGCAATATCATAGCATTTTAAGAAAGGCTGGAACCAGATATCACAATGGTTTCCTCTGTACATGCCCATTTAAAAGCCCATCACCATGGCAATGTAAATCACATGTGCCTTGTCTCGAAAGAGAGATTTTAATTGGCTATCTTTGAGAGCTCAACTTGCTTCCATCTTGGAATCAAATGGCCAGTTTAAAGCACAATATTTTATAACCTAACATTCTGAGCAGTTTTCTAGGACTCTGGAGATCCACAATCTATCCATTGTTGGCAAACAGGCTGCTACCATTATCTCCAAGGATAAACAACTTGCATCTTCTTTCCAGCAAAATAATCTGGGGACCCATTAATCTCTAACAAATAAATTACCCAATCTTTCTGTCAGGCAGACTTCAAAATTAGCCAAAATGATTCACTTCTTTTACTCTAAATTAAAGAGAGAGTTCAAACACCTAATGGCCCAAATCTTCTAGTTTCTGAATTGTCAGAGGCTGGACATACAATGGAAGTTGCAAGTCAGGATTCTGTGGATGACCTGACACACCTTGAGTGGAAATTATCAGGAAGTTTAAACTTCCAATGGACAATATCCTGCTACACAGGACCCTCCAGGAGTGTTTCCACCTCTGAGCTCGATTCGTAGATGTGGGATAGATCAATGCAAGTTAACTTCATAGTTACCTGGGGAATATTAGAAAGTTTAAAACCTGCTTTAACACCTGGGTAATTCCCCCTTTCACTCTACCCCTGAATCTCTAACTAGCCTTGGACCACCGACAATGCCCCCAAATCTTCCCACAATTCCTACCTGCCAACTACGCAAAAATACCTCCTGATCGCCTGACCGCACCGCTCACCCATACTGATTCAACTAGCCTCCCCCCAAGGTCAGAAGATATAGGAGGAGAAATAGGCCCATTGGGTCTGCTCTACTATTCAATCATGGCTGATATATTTCACAACCCTGTTCTCTTGCCTTCTCCCAATAACCTTTGGTCCCCCTACTAGTCAAGAATCTATGTATCTCTGTCTTTAAGATGCTCAATGACTTGCTCTCCTCAGCCTTCTGTGACAATGAGTTCCACAGATTAACCGCCCTCTGGCTGAAGAAATTCCTCCTCATCTCAGTTCTGAAGGGTTGTCCCTTCACGTTGAGGCTCTGCCAATGGGTCCTAATCTCACCTACTAGTGGAAACATCTTCTCCATGTCTCAGTATTCTGTAAGTTTCAAACAGATCCCCCCTTCATTCTTCCAAACTCCATCAAGTATAGACCCAGAGTCCTCAACTGCATCTCATATTACCAGACCTTTGTCCCTGGGATCATTCTTGTAAACGTCCTCTGGACCCCTCCAAAACTAGCACATCCTTCCCTAGATATGGAGCCTGAAACTGCTTAAAATATCCTAAATGCCTTTTGACCACCTTACTACCTCCCAGTCCAAAACAATAAGCCCCTGACTCCAACTTGACTTGAGTCAACTATGACCTGACCACTGACTACCCAGCTCACTAGATGCAATTACCTCTCAAATCCAATTACCCCACAAGATCAGACTTGTGGACACCCTGAGCATTAAATACCCCTTTGATCTGAGGCCCCACCAATTGACTAATAACTCTTTGAACTAACCTAATTACACCCTGACCCAAACTGATTATTCCCTTGACCCAACACAACCACCCACTACACCTACCTATACACCTCAAACAGCTATCTACTCACTCCCACATCTGACCACCCACTCACCCACCCCATGCGCTTTTCCCATTTATCCACATGCCCACTTCAAGCATCTTGCCCGCCTACCCACTCACCCATCTTCTCACTCACTTATTCATCCACTCACCTGTTCACTAATCCACGCTCACAAAGACTGGGGACCTTTAAACTTATCTGAATATGGCAGCCAGAGCTGTTCAAAAGAGAGCCAAGTCTTCCTTTCTCCTGGTCATTGTTCCACTCAGATGGCATTCTCCCTGACAGTCTGGATTAGGAGATCTCAGAAGTGATGTTCAGCAGTGTCAGGTAGGGAGAATCTTTCCATGCGAATGATAGTTTGTGTTTCATTGCTGCTCCCCTGGTGATTCAAGCTAGTGGTTTCATAAACTGCAAGCTGTGAGGTTACTGAGTTTGCTTCCTGGGTTGGTCATAGAAACAGTATGGTGTTGGCTCATGAAGCATGCTCCACCATTCAATAATTGTTTTTGAATAGTGTTTTTTTTTTCCTGCCTGCCCTCTCTATCCCTAGAATCCCTTAGAGATTGAAGATCTATCGAAGATGAATTTGAATGTATTCAATGAGTCAGCCTCCACAGACCCCTGTGTTAGAGAATTCCAAAAATTAATGACAATCGGAGAGAATAAATGCTTCCCGACTTCTGTCTTAAATGGGAACCTCCTGAATTTTAAACTGTGACCACCCCCGCCCTCCCACTGCTCCCACTGAAATGAGGAGGAACATTCCCTCAGCATCGACCTGTCAAAACCCCTCCAAATTTCAGGCTGTAATGAGATTGTATAGGTGAATGAAGGAAGAAGGGTTGAAGGACATGAGAGTAAATACCTTTGATGAGATTATTGGTTACATCGAGGATGAGCACATACATGGTATAGTCCCACTAAATGACTTTTCCTCTTTTACTTCCATGGTATGGATTTTACAGCCATTGATGAAGGAGCGGCACTGATTTTTCAGCTCACTGACAGCTGCACACACTTTTTCCTCTTGTTTTAGTGGAGTCTTAATCTTTAAGTGAGTGTGCTTCAGTGTGGCACCCTCTACAGGGAATCTATGTTGTAGGAGAGTAAAGAACAAAATCAGCAAGGACTCGCTACATTCAGGTTGAAAAATTCTGACAGATATGTCAGCATTAAAAATTCGTTTCAACTGGGGCCTCAGAAAGCATTTCACATTGACTGCCTATTATACACAGCATCTGCTATTTTGTTCCACTGACTGCAATGAATTATCAAGCATTGTGTCGAATAAGAAGCCAATTTGACATCACCTTTTTGTGTCCTCATTTCAAATGACTTTCTAGTCCACTGTGGAATGTAAACAAGGCAGTGTAAACGAGGAGATATAAATTAAATATTATTTATGTGCAATATGCAAATGAAAGATTGGGATACTCGGATAAAATAAATTGAGAGAACTAGGAAGGCAGGAAAAGTAAATATAAAGATTGAAATTGGAAAATTTCACACAGTTATTTTATACTGAGAGAGAGAGACATCCAATTTAAAATACTTTAAAATCTTCCTTACTCCTGCATGCACCAGCCCTAGCTTGTTTAGTTGTCTTTGGTGCAGAACTAGCAAGCAGGAATCTGAAGTTCACACCTCTTTACTTGTTTCAACAGTAAATCTGCAAGAAAGACTGCAACAGTACATGCTGGGATAGAGTAGGATATCCCTGACAGCTGCTTTGAGGTTTGTTCATTTATCAGTGCACGCACAATGCCAGAGTTTTGTCGATTTCCCTCCTTATAATAGTGACCTATTACATACAGACCTCCATTGACCTCTGAGTATAAAAGTTTCTCCTGAGCGCTACACCAATCCTTCCATCAGTGAAGTCAATTTCCAGGCACCCTGGTGGTTGGGGGCTGGTGGGGGTGTGACCAGCCTCCAACTACCACTCTGCCCTACCCTGAAGTGTCCTCCATAATACAGTAAGTGTACAGGGCACTAAAATCTGCAGCCTGTCCACCACATTCAAATAAAGAATTAACAATAAACTGATGTTATTATCAAACCAATTATCTAGGATTTTATTTCATTTCATAGAATCCCTACAGTGTGGAAACAGGCCCTTTGGCCCAATACATCTGCACCGACCCAGACCCATCCCCGCATAACCCACCTAAATCTACACATCCCTGAACACTACAGGCAATTTAACATGGCCAATCCACCGAGCCTGCACATCTTTGGACTGTGGGAGGAAACCGGAACACCCGGAGGCAACCCACGCAGGCACGGGGAGAATGTGCAAACTCCACACAGACAGTCACCCGAGGGTGGAATCAAACCCGGGTCCCTGGCACTGTGAGGCAGCAGTGCTAACCACTGAGGCACTGTGCTGCTGCCCATAACAATACACTGTGAGGGGATAGTGTGTGAGAGACTGATTTTTAAGACCCCCTTGAATAATGATAAGAATGCCTCTGGATCCAGGGAATGTTACTGACCCCTTCACTCTTTGCTATCTGCCCTTAGCAATACAACCCCTTCCCCCTCCCTGGGCTCTTGCAACCCTCCATTTCCTAAAGGCCTGGGATGCACCTGTCTCTGACAGTGATTGTTTGTTTTTTAATTCATTCATGAGACGTGGGCGTTGCTGAAGGAACGGCGATATATTTCCAAGCCAGAATGGTAAGTCGCTTGGAGGTGAACTTGGAGGTGGTGGTGTTCCCATATATCTGCTGCCCTTGTCCTTCTAGATGGAAGTAGTTGTGGGTTTGGAAGGTGCAGTCTGAGGATCTTTGATGAATTTCTGCTATACATCTTGTAGATAGTACACACTGTTGGTACTGGGTGTCAGTGGTGGAGGGAGTGGATGCTTGTGGGTGTAGTGCCAATCAAGCGGGCTGCTTTGTCCTGGATGGTGTCAAGCTTCTTGAGTGTTCTTGGGGCTGCGCTCAACCAGGCAAGTGGGGAGTATTCCATCACGCTCCTGACTTGTGCCTTGTCGATGGTGGACAGGCTTTGGGAAGTCAGGACGTGAGATACTCATCGCAGTGTTCCCAGCTTCTCACCTACTCTTGTGACCACTTTGTATATGTGGCAAGTGCAGTTGAGTTTCTCTCTAGTTTTTCCTATTTTCTCCCGACTCATTCTTACAACCATCACACTTCCACTATTGAACATCATGGAATTTACTATTAACCAGAAATTGCACTGGATGAGCCATACAAATACTGTAGCTACAAGAACAGGTCAGAGGCTGGGAATTCTGTGGCCAGTAACTCACATCCTGACTGCCCAAAGCCTGTCTACCATTTCTGGAGCAGGGGTGTGACAGATGACTCTCCATTTGCCTGGATGAGTGTTGCTCCAACAACAGGTAAGAAATTGACACTGTCCAGGATGAAACAGTATGCTTGATTTCCCCGTCCAACACATTCAGCATTCATCCTGCACAGTGGTGGCTGTACAAACCACCTACAAGATGCATTTTCAGTCAGTGACCAACGGTCCTTTGACAGCACCTTCCAAATTCACAACCTCTCTTACCTAGGAGTACGAGGGCAGCCGGTGCATAGGAAAACCATCAGCTGCGGGTTCCCCGGTAAGCCACATGCCGTCCTGACTTGGAAATGCATCGCTGCTCCTTCAGTATTGCTGGGTCAAAAATCTGGTCACTCCCTTCCTAAGTGCACTACCCAACACAGATAGCAGTGAGTCGTTTTCTCAATGCAGTTGGGTCTGGTCTTAGCCAGGGATATTCACATTACTTGGAATGGATAAAATATCCAATATTCCTATTTTCCTAGATGCCCCCGTAATTGCTATAATCCCTTTGATCTCCTTTGTCTTTGTATAATGTCATCATTGCATTGCACTTTTCTTGTAAATGGACATCTGACTATCTGGAAAGTGCTTTTAATTTTACATGCTTAACATATTCAGCTATCTTTGGCTGAGCTGATATATGATAGTCTGCCCGGGAGCACATTTGTCGAGGGCATGTATTAGGTTATTTACCCAGCTTCAAATCTTTTTTAACTCTAACTCCTCAACTAGGTTCTAGAAGGATAATTAATGTGTGGGCCAAGTAGCCATATACAGCCTTCTACCATTTGACTGCCTTCTGCTACCTCCTACTGTTGTACATCAACTTTACACCTGCCACCCTTATCTCAATGCTGTTAGTTCAGCTCAAGCTTGTCAACAGATAAATGAAAATGTTTTCCATTATTTCCCGTCACTCCCTGAGTAAATATGCTAAAACAAAGGAAGATGGAATTTCGAGAAGTTAAAGTATTTCAGAATATTCAACCAGTTACTATATCTCCTCATCCCTTCCATTAACGCAGTCATTCTCTCTTTCTGGATTCTGGGTTAATACTGACACTCTCTTCCCCACTCGCTCTACGTTAATGCTGACACACCCATCCACGTCTCCTCTCTCAGTTAAAGCTGATACTTCTTCCAATCTTGCAATGCTTTTAAAAATAAAATTCTTTTAGGATGTGGACATCTCTTGTGAGTCCGGCATTTGTTGCCCAACCCTAATTCTCATTGATGTGTTTCCTAATAAACTGTACCATTAGTCTGATGAAGATGCTGTCATGGAGGAAGTCCCAGGACTGACAATGAAGCCTAGCAAAATGTTTCCAAGACAGGATGGTGTGTGACTTGATATTAATGGTATTCCCATGCATCTGCTGCCTCGCCACTCCAAGGGTAGGAGGTCAAGATTCTCAGAGGCGTTGACAAAGAAGCCATGGTGTAGTTGAGATAAAAGGTACTGCAGATGCTGGAGAATCCGAGATAACAAGCATGGGGCTGGATGGAGCCTAAACGGCCAGAAACGTCAAGTTTTCCTGCTCCTATGATGCTGCTTGACCTGCTGTGTTCATCCAGCCCCATGCTTGTTATCATGGTGTAGTTGAGTTACTGCAGTGTATCAAACAGATGGCGCTCACAATAGGATAGGTGGCTAGCTCAGTTGGTTGGATGGTTAGTTTGCACTGCACAGTGATGGCAGCAGCATGGGTCCAGTTCCCTCACTGGCTGAGGTTACCATGAAAGACTGTCCTTCTCAGCCTCTCCCCTTACCTGAGCCGTAGTGACCCTCAAGTTAAACTGCCACCAGCCATCTCTCTCTAATGGGAGAGCAGCTCTATGCTCTGGAAGGGCTACAGAAACCTCACTTTTACACACTATGTTAGTCATGGATGAAGTGGATGTTTATGGTTGCAGACGGACTGCTGATCAAGGAGACTCTTCAATCAAGGATGGGGTTGAATTTCTTTTTGTGTGTGATTCTAGCTAACGTATTGGTTAAGAACGTAAGAACATAAGAAACAGACCTTATTCAGATTTGCCCTGGAGCCAGGTCTGCACTTGAATATGACTACGGCTGATTCTCTATCTCAGTTTCCACACTACCTCTATAACCATTATGTTTGTTAACTTCCAAAATTTGGTCAATTTCTGACTTGAACATACCCAATGACTGAGCTCCACAGCTCTCTGCATTAGACATTTCCAAATATTCACAAACATTTGAATGAAGAGATTTCTGTTTCAATCTGAAATAAACATCTCCTTTTTCCGGATTTTGACCCTTAGCCAGTGGAAATATCCTTGCAACCTCACCCTGTCAGACCTCTTAAGAGTTAACCATGGTTACCTCTCATTATTCTAAACTCTGGGAAATATTGGTCTGACCTGTTCAATATGAAAGAGAGGTGATAGCATATTATGTCACTGGATCAGCTACCCGTCGGCCCAGGCTAATGCTTTACGCACATAGGTTCAAATCAGTCAACAAACTTAGTTAATGGTCTAGCAAGTCATTCAGTGAGGGATAGAGAAGAAATGGCTTTGTCACCTATATCCCATGTAGAAATCAAGGGAAAAAATTGTTTTTGCAAAATACCCAACCTAGGTCATTAAAGAGTTTAATGCCTTTTTTTAGAAACTTTTTAAAAATTTTTAGGATCAAAACCACAGCAACTCAGACAGGAAAGCCCAAAAGCCCTGGAAGTTTTTGAGAAAATCATTGAAAAACACTTTTGCTTTGAACATAACTAAACCACAATAGCAGATTGTCTAGAAGACAGCAGATACTTGTGTACACAGCGACAGATCTAAGAGTAATGAGTCCATGATCACAAAATACTGTCAAACTATTTTAGCAGCAAATATTAATGTCAGCCTTGAGCAGTAACAGCCTTGACTCTGAACCTGGAAGATCAAATCAAATTCCAGCCATTTAAGTTTTTAATCCTGCAGATATTTTTATTTTGGGGAGGTGGCAGTGATATTTTGCAGGATTAAGACTTTATGGCTAGATGAAAGAGATCCTACAGGACGTCATCAAAAAGAGAATAGGGAAAGGGAAGATTTCTTGAGTGTCATGACCAATATCTATCCCTGAGGCAACACCACTTAAAACAGATGATCTTGTCACTATCTCATTGCTGTTGGTCAGATCACACCATGCCCACTAAATAGCAGTCTTAAATGACTGCATTGGCTGTGAAATGCTTTACAATGTTATGAAAGGCACTATATAAATGTAAGTGTTTTGTATTGCTTGGAGCTAAATCAAGTGATGTAAGCCCACATTAAGGCACCGTGCGGCCTCTCAAGGCTTGAAAAGGAGGTGCATGATGTAGTGCACATTGATGACAAGAAAAGTGTAGAACGCCATCTTGGAAAATGGATTTCTTAAATTCATGCACGGAACATGGACATTTGTTGGCTAGGTCAGCGTTTATTGCCCATCCCTAATTGCCCAGAGGGCAGTTAAGAGTCAACCACATCACTATGGATCTGGAGTCATTTGTAGGCCTGACCAGGCAAGAACAGCATATTTCCTCCCCGAAAGGACATTCGCAAACTAGATTGGTTTTCCAAATTCCAGATTTTTATTGCATTCAAATTATACCGTCTGCCATGTTGGGATTCAAATCCAGGTCCCTAGAACATGACATGGGTCTCTGGATCAATAATCTAGTGATAATACTGAAGGATATTCCCTCCTTATAACCCTAATGGCCACAAACAACATGGAGAGTAGCGAGATATTGACATGAATGAGACTGTAATGCTGATTTGAAGTGAGTGCGGCGTTTTCCAACTCTGCTCTCTAGCCAATTTCTCATCTTATCCTTATCCTGAACATAATATTTAGTGGGAATGAAGTCTCCACTCAATTCCACCATTTCAATGGATTACAAACCACATTTAGCTTAAAGATAATTCAGTTGCTGATTATTTCTTTGAGCTGCTGGTGCAATTGTACATATTTTTGGAGCTTATTTAAATACTTGGTTTTAAATACTCCACAGAAAATGGTCTGGTGGTCTTACAGTACTTTTCATGGCAGTAAATATTCTATTGAGCTGAATTCTAATCAAGAATAGCCTGGCAATGCTTCCTTTCGGAGGTAAATGTAAGTGGATAAAAGAAGAGAGGTCTTTCATCAGATCTGAACTGTACTGAGGGCCTGATGAAAATGAGAAGGTGCATCATGTTGGGAAGGATGCACTCCCAGCTCTGCACAAAGATATGTTCCACATTGATGCTGGATACAGTATACAGATACAGTATACCACATTAGCAGATGTGCAAGTGAACATCTGCTTGATGTGGAAAGTCTTCTTGGGGCCTGGGATGGAGGTGAGGGGGGAGGTGTAGGGTCAGGTGTAGCACTTCCTGCGGTTGCAGGGAAAAGTGCCAGGTGTTCACTAAACAACTGCACCTCCCAGTCGCAAACCATTTCAACTCCCCCCTCCCATTCCTCAAACGACATGTCCATCCTGGGCCTCCTGCAGTGCCACAACGATGCCACCTGAAGGTTGCAGGAATAGCAACTCATATTCTGCTTGGGAACCCTGCAGCCCAATGGTATCAATGTGGACTTCACAAGCTTCAAAATCTCCCCTCCCCCTACTACATCCCAAAACCAGCCCAGCTTGTCCCCGCCTCCCTAACCTGTCCTTCCTCCCACCTATCCCCTCCTCCCACCTCAAGCCCCACCCCCACGTCCGACCTACTAACCTCATCCGGCCCCCTTGACCTGTCTGTCCTCCCTGAACTGACCTATCTCCTCCCTACCTCCCCACCTACCCTCACCTTTACTGGCTCCATCCCTGCCTCTTTGACTTGTCTGTCTCCTCTCCACCTATCTACTCCTCTATCCATCTTCTATCCGCCTCCCCCTCTCTCCCTATTTATGTCAGAACCCCCTTCCCCTCCCCCATTTCTGAAGAAGGGTCTAGGCCCGAAACATCAGCTTTCCTGCTCCTCTGATGCTGCTGGGCCTGCTGTGTTCATCCAGCTCCACACCTTGTTATCTTACTATAACTGTCTAAATACGTCAATAAAACAACACGCACAGTTCAACTAACTGACAAAACAGAACCCCCAGCTGAGTTAATGCTTTTGCGGATCTGAACTCACAGCTTCCAAGAAGATTTGTGAGAGGATTCTTCTTTTTTCTTTCAGCCATTTCCAACATAGCACTGTTACTGTATGGCTTATGGTTTATATACGTGTTTACATATTGGGTGAATGACCACAGAACGTGCAAGACTTGGTACTGAATTGGTACGGACAGTATGAGGAGCCTTGTTGGTACATGGCATGAGTTGCCGTTGGCAGCAGGTCGGCGAGGGAGAGTGGCTCAGGACATTAGTCGGTATTGAGTTGGCACGACGGCATGGAAGGCATGGGTAGGATCTCTCGAATTTATTTTTCAAAAGGCTTCCAAATGCAAACTATGGTTCAGGAATCCTCTGAAGGGCACGGACCATGAGTCGTGGAAAAGCTGGCCTGACTTGACAAAGATTGTTGGGAGGCTGAGTGATGCCTCTCCCCACATTGAGGCCAGTCAGGTGGGAAAAATGAGGTGTGGGCTCACTCCCTGCACTCTTAACCCACGCCAGCAAAAACACAGCAGGACTCCCTGGATTAGGTCCCACTGGCTATTTTTGTACAAGTCCAGAGTCACCTCCATGGAAATCAGGGCCACGCTGTGTGATTAATTCTGGTGCAATGGTTTTGGGTGATAGTGACTACCATTCTAAAAATTCTACATAAGCTGTGAGTCCTGGGTGCGAGAATCACATCAGTGCTTACTGAGTGAAGCTAAGGTAAAGCATATGAAAGTTTGAGTTCTCATTGTTGAACGATCGTTCTGAGTGGAGGATTGAATTGTAGTGAATTGAAAAGTGGATGAGGTTAATCGTAAAGGTGAAAAGGTAAAGTCACCATAGTCCCAGAAGATCACAGAGTAGCTCTTCCATTCGAGAATATTCTAATGGAGGGAGAGTGGGAATACCCATTCCCACTGGTCAAAAACAAAACTGCCATCAAATTTCAGGTTCTTTTGGTCAAGCAGTTTCCTAAGGGCACTAACTGGTAGGTACTTAAGCTATTTATTTTACTACCTTGTAATCTGTTACTTTGCTGAAGCAAGAGGGAATAAACATAATGAGTTCTCCTAGAAAGTCTGCTGTACAGTAATAGGGACTATGATGGACAGGCCACTTTAACTGCTGTGTCACCTACTGAAAAGGGATAAAGAGAGCTTCTACCTCTGTCTCTTCAATACAAGAAATTAAATGAGAAAATTGAGTCGCCTCTGCTCTCAAATCTGACCCAGGGCTGTCTTCAAGGCCACAATTGGATCCTTGTTCCTCAGCTTGGACTGTCTTAGTTCAAATTCCTTTGTCTGCTATTTTTCCTGAAACTGTCTCTCTTCTCTCCTTGCTCTTTCCCGCGCCCTTCTCTATTTCTTCTCTCACTCGTTCCCTCTCTCTTATTGCTTCTATTTCTCTCTTTGTTTTGAAATTCTCATTTCTGCTGATCCAGTCGTAATCTCTCTGTTGATATTTCTCCCCTTTTCAGCATTCTCAACTTCCACCTGTAAACCATCGGCCACCATTCAGAAAAGTTCAGGCTTCCTGGTGTTTGGGCGAAATTCCAGTCCTAAGTACCATGCTAAATCTTTTATCTGTTTAAGGGGCAGAACTTTTAAATCCTCAAAAGTAACGTCTCCTAATTCTATTAGGAATGTGCTGGCATTGAATGTAGACATTCTTATACAGTGGCAGTATGAACTCAAGAAAGCCAAGATACCCTTTTGTTACATCTCTAAATGGGATATCTGAAACTCGTAAGCTCCTGGATGAGAGCACTGAATTGACTTCTCTACTCTACTCACTTCCTCCCTCAGTTGATTGCTACAGATTCATTTACAAAGGATCCCTTCTGTTGTGGATCGCTTTCTCCCAGATGAAGTTTTGGTTGTCCTACGAGAGAAAGAATACTATTAATCTAGAAGTAGTGCAGAAAAGATTTACTAGGATGCTACCTAGATTGGAAGGTTTGAGATATAAGGAGAGGCTGGCTAGGCTGGGACATTTTTTCCCTGCAGTGTAGGAGGCTGAGAGTTGACCTTATAGAGGTCTACAGAATCATAACAGGCACAGATAAGCTAGATAGCCAATAGCTTTTCCCCATGGTAGGGAGTCTACAACTAGAGGGTTATAGGATTAAGGCGAGAGGGGAAGAGATACAAAAGGGTCCAGAGGGGCAATGTTTTCACAAAGAGAGTTGTGACTGTCAGGAATGGGCTGCCAAAGGTAGTGGTGGAGGCCAATACAATTTCATCATTTAAGAAACATTTGGACGGGTACATGGACAGGATAGATATGGAGGGATGTGGACCAAATGCAGGCAAGTGGGATTAGTCTAATTGTGAAAACTGGGCGACATGGACACATTGGGCTTGAAGGGCCTATTTCCCTGCTGTGAACCTCTGTGAGCCAATGAAGTGCATTATTGATGCACAGCTTCTATAGGTCACATACTGGAGAAGCATGCCATCTATCCTCGTATATTGAGCATCCAGTTTTCACAATTTTTAAGCCTTGTTTCTGTTATTGCAAGTATAGGATACTCCCAAATGGCAATTTGTGCTTAAAACTCACCAACTTCATTCAACACACTTTATGTATTGTAATCCCGTCTTTGTACCCCTCATGGTCCTTCCTAGTCCACTCCTGTCTAATATGGGGCTACTCCATTCTCTGACACAATTCAATACATTAGTTCAACGATATCACTTGATATACCACATCCCTCTTGCCTACTGCCAGATGTTCGTGTACATCCCCTGCCAATTTAGTTGAAAACCTCGCCAACCACATTGCTGAACCTTCCCACAGGATTGACAGGGATTTCTGAAAATTGGGAAAGCATTTCACTCCCCAGCATTGATGCTGCTCACTATTGAAGGTGCAACAATTAGTCGTCGGGCCAGAATTTAGTGAAAAACTGAGCTACCAAAGCTCACCATTATTTTTGCCCAAAGTGGTGACAACTTCAGATAAGCACAAATGTGAAAATACATAAAATGTTGTCCAAGCTGTCCCCTCCTACATAATCTGCTTGAAAATGGTATCTTACTGCCTGACTCCCCACTCAGCTGCACTGAAAATTCCAATACTTGCAATGTAGGTGAGAACTAAACTCAGCACAGAACATTAGGACTTGTTCATTTCACTCTCGTTACCTTTTTGAATTGTAGTTAATTATTACTTACTGTCAAGCAGTTTCTGAAAATTAACTTAAACAAATGTAGAGTCTAATTCCTTCCAATTTTGTCACCAGAAATGTTACAAAGAAATTAAACAAAAAGGCTTTAATATTTTTCTTCCCATTACTTTCATTTTTTCTAATAATTTAAATTTCTTCGTCCTCTTTTTTACTTAACATATCGGATTTGACATTAAACGCTATAGTCTGATTGACATTCCATAGTTCAGACTCATGAGCAAATTTTTAACCTGACTGGTTAAGGAAATGGCCGCTTGCTTTCTTTCTGAGCGCAGGTCCCAGATGCTTAGTAGAGGTCACTACACAATTTCTATTTCGTAGCAAGAACAGTTGTTGGTGCAATAAGTCATGGAAATGTCATAGATAATAACAAATAAGCAATGTGTTTTGTCCACTAGCTACAGTAAATTCTGATCCAATATTTTCTTCAGTTCCTGCAGCATTTGAGATTTGAGGTAATAGGTACTGGAGATGCTGGAGAACCCGAGATAACAAGGCTGGATGAACACAGCAGGCTAAGCAGCATCATAGGAGCAGGAAAGCTTGACATTTCGGTCCTCGACCCTTCATCAGAAATGGGGGAGGGGAAGAGGGTTCTGAAATAAATAGGGAGAGAGGGGGAGGCGGATAAAGGATGGATAGAGGAGAGGATAGGTGGAGAGGAGGCAGACAAGTCGAAGAGGCGGGGATGGAGCCAGTAAAGGTGAGGGTAGGTGGGGGGGTAGGGAGGAGATAGGTCAGTCCAGGGAGGACAGACAGGTCAGGGGGGCGGGATGAGGTTAGTAGATAGGAGATGGGGGTGGGGCTTGAGGTGGAAGGAGGGGATAGGTGAGAGGAAGGACAGGTTAGGGAGGCGGAGATGAGCTGGGCTGGTTTTGGGATGCGGCTGGGGGAGGGGAGATTTTGAAGCTTGTGAAATCCACATTGATGCCATTGGGCTGCAGGGTTCCCAGGCTGAATATAATTTGCTGTTCCTGCAGCCTTCGGGTGGCATCATTGTGGCATTGCAGGAGGCCCAGGATGGACATGTCGTCTGAGGAATGGGAGGGGGAGTTGAAATGGTTCGCGACTGGGAGGTGCAGTTGTTTGTTGCAAACTGAGCACAGGTGTTCTGCAAAGCGATCCCCAAGCCTCCGCTTGGTTTCCCCGACGTAGAGGAAGCCACAACAGGTACAGCGGATGCAGGATACCACATTGGCAGATGTGCAGGTGAACATCTGCCTGATGTGGAAAGTCTTCTTGGGGCCTGGGATTGGGGTGAGGGAGGAGGTGTAGGGGCAGGTGTAGCACTTCCTGCGGTTGCAGGGAAAAGTGCGGGGTGTGGTGGGGCTAGAGGGGAGTGTGGAGCGGACAAGGGAGTCGCAGAGGGAGTGGTCCCTCCGGAAGGCAGATAAGGGTGGGGAGGGAAAAATGTCTTTGGTGATGGGGTCGGATTGCAGATGGCGGAAGTGTTGGAGGATGATGCGTTGGATCCGGAGGTTGGTGGGGTGGTACGTGAGGACGAGGGGTATTCTTTTTTGGTTATTATTGCGGGGACGGGGCGTGAGGGATGAGTTACGGGAAATGCGGGAGACACGGTCGAGGGCGTTCTCGACCACTGTGGGGGGGAAGTTGCGGTCCTTGAAGAATGAGGACATTTGAGATGTACGGGAGTGGAATGTCTCATCCTGGAAGCAGATGCGGTGGAGGCGAAGGAATTGGGAATAGGGGATGGCATTTTGCAGGAAGGTGGATGGGAGGAGGTGTATTCCAGGTAGCTGTGGGAGTCAGTGGGCTTGAAATGGACATCGGTTTCGCGGTGGTTACCCGAGATGGAGACAGAGAGGTCCAGGAAGGAGAGAGAAGTGTTGGAGATGGTCCAGGTGAACTTCAGGTTGGGGTGGAAGGTGTTGATGAAGTGGATGAACTGTTCGAGCTCCTCGTGGGAGCACGAGGCGCCGCCGATACAGTCATCAATGTAATGGAGGAAGAGGTGGGGTTTAGGGCCAGTGTAGATACGGAAGAGGGATTGTTCCACATAACCTACAAAGAGGCAGGCATAGCTTGGGCCCATGCGGGTACCCATGGCCACCCCCTTTGTCTGTAGGAAGTGGGAGGAATTGAAAGAAAAGTTGTTGAGGGTGAGGACGAGTTCAGCTAAGCGGATGAGGGTGTCGGTGGAGGGGGATTGGTCAGTTCTGCGGGACAGGAAGAAGCGGAGGGCCTTTAGGCCATCTGCATGGGGAATGCAGGTGTATAGGGACTGGACGTCCATAGTAAAAATGAGGTGTTGGGGACCGGGGAATTGGAAGTTCTGGAGGAGGTAGAAGGCGTGGATGGTGTCACAGACGTAGGTAGGGAGTTCCTGGACCAAGGGGGTGAAAATGGAGTCTAGGTAGGTGGAGATGAGTTCGGTGGAGCAGGAGCAGGCGGAGACAATGGGTCGACCAGGGCATTCAGGATTGTAGATTTTGGGAAGGAGATAGAAGCGGGCGGTGCGGGGTTGGGGAACGATGAGGTTGGAGGTGGTGGGTGGGAGGTCACCTGAGGTGATGAGGTTGTGGATGGTTTGGGAGATGATGGTTTAGTGCTCCGGGGTGGGGTCATGATCCAGGGGGCGGTAGGAGGAGGTATCGGAGAGTTGGTGCCTTGCCTCAGCAACGTAGAGGTCAGTGCGCCATACTACAACTGCGCCTCCCTTGTCCGCAGGTTTTATGGTGAGGTTGGGATTGGACCGGAGGGAGCGGAGGGCTGCACGTTCTGCGGTGGAGAGGTTGGAGTGTTTGAGAGGGGTAGAGAGGTTGAGGCGATTGATGTCTCGACGGCAGTTGGAGATGAAGAGGTCGAGGGAGGGTAGGAGGCCTTGGGGTGGTGTCCAGGAGGAGGGCTTGTGTCGGAGGCGGGAGAAGGGGTCAGTAGAGGGACGGTTAGATTCGCAGTTGGAGAAGTAAGCGTGGAGGCGGAGGCGGCGGAAAAACTGCTCAATATCCAAGTGTGTGCGGTATTCGTTGATATGTGGGTGGAGGGGGACAAAGGTGAGCCCTTTACTGAGGACTGACCGTTCGTCCTCAGTAAGGGGGAGGTCTGGGGGGATGGTGAAGACTCGGCAGGGCTCAGTGTTGCTGTCTCCTCTGGAGCTGCTGGCTGTGGAGGGTTTCAGAACCCTCTTCCCCTCCCCCATTTCTGATGAAGGGTCTAGGCCTGAAACGTCAAGCTTTCCTGCTCCTATGATGCTGCTTGACCTGCTGTGTTCATCCAGCTCCACACCTTGTTATCTCTTGAGATTTGAGTTTACTGTCTTTGTCAATTCTTTGACAGGCCACCAGGTGGTGTGCTTCACCAGGATAAATATTCACTGACACGCTGAGTGTCTGTATTGCATTTGAGCATTCCTGTGCCTCCAAATCTTGCATTAAGAATCCTTCAGCTGAGTAAAGGGATTGCGCACCACAGTACACAGATATGCAGAGAATAACATGGAATTTAGGAGACTGGGACCATATATTTACAAGATAACAAGCATGGGGCTGGATGAACACAGCAGGTCAAGCAGCATCATAGGAGCAGGAAAACTTGACGTTTCGGGCC
>JAHRHZ010000024.1:6536915-6573838 GCA_024137785.1 Ginglymostoma cirratum
CCCCTCCCCCATTTCTGATGAAGGGTTTAGGCCCGAAACGTCAAGTTTTCCTGCTCCTATGATGCTGCTTGACCTGCTGTGTTCATCCAGCTCCACGCTTGTTATCTCGGATTCTCCAGCATCTGCAGTACCTTTTATCTCCCATATATTTACAAAATCAGTTTATATTTGTAATGAGGACTTCATCCAATGTAGTGTGCAGTTGAGATCTCATCTTACTACCCTGGGAATGTTGGGGCTGGGGAGTGGAGGCTGTATATCTAGAAATGTTAGGAGTCTTGCAGAACTCTGTAATAACAAGTGTTGGAGAGAAAGAGGATTGACAGCCTAGAATGGGAAGTTTGTTAGGATGGTTTCCTGCAGATCCCGTTCAACTCCACAGTTTTACAGACAGATGTGAGGCATTGAGCTCAGCATCTGCGCCAACACTGCTGAAGCAATTGAACAGCACCCTCACTGTCGAATTAGTAAGTTCATACAGGTAACAGTGATGCCAAAGGGGAAACGAGTTATGGCCTTGGCATTAGTGTGTCCAACCAGAATGTGTGTTCTCCCTGAAGGCAAACAATCTTTCCGCATCTACTCTGTCAAGTCCAATAAAATAGGTTGCGCCTCATACTTCTACATTCAAATGAGTACAGGCCCAATCTATTCAACATCTCCTCATAAAGCAGTTCCTCTGTCCCCAGTTTCAGCTGAGTCAACTTCCTTTGAACTACCTGTGGTGTGAATATAACATTCCCTAGATAAGGAGCGCAAAACTGTTCATAGTATTCCAGCTGTCGTCAGATTAGTACCTTGTGCGGCATAAGAAAAATGTCCCTACTTTTATACTTGGTTCTCTTTGAAATAAAGACTAACACCCAACTTACCTTCCATATTACCTGCTGAATTTCACTGCTGGGTTTTTGGAATTTACGCATAAGGACTCCCAAATCCCTCTGGGTTGTAGCTTTCATCAGTCTTTCTCCACCTAGATAACACTCACCTCCTACGTTCCTCCTGCCAAAGTGCATAATCTCACATTTTTCCATATTAAATTCCATTTGACAAGTTTTTTTGCCTGCTTATTCAACCTGCCTATAGCTCCCTGAAGACTCTTTTATGTCATCCTCAGAGCTTGCCTTCCCACCTATTCTTGTGTTTTCCGCGAATGTGTTGCCAACACCAAACATTCAGTTTCTCCATCCCAGCCATTAATACATACAACAGATTTTCCGGAAGGTCTTTAACAAGGTGCAACACAGGAGGCTGTGAAATAAGAGAGCTTGTGATATTAGGGGGAAAGTACTGACAGAGATTGGCTGACTGGCAGAAGGCAGGGTAGGGGTCTTTTTGCATGATGGCAGCTGGCAGCCAGATGGCTGTGAAGTTCCACAGGAGTCAATGTGGGAACCACAACTGTTCACATTATACATTAACAATCTGGACAAAGGAACTGGGCTCATTGTTGCTAAAGTTTGTGGATGTCACAAAGATAGGTAGCACTGAGGAAGCAGAGAGGCTGCAGAAGGATTTGAACAGGTTGGGAGAGTGGGTAAAGAAGTGGCAGATGGAGTACAACATGGGAAAGTGTGAGGTTACGTACGTTGGGAGGAAGTATAGAAGTGCAGACTATTTTCTAAACAGAGAAAGGTTTCAGAAATCTGAAGCACAAAGGGACTTAGGAATCCTTGTTCAAGTTTTTCTCAAGGCTAACATATAGGTTCAGTTGGCAGTTAGGGAGATAACTGCAATGTTGGCCTTCATTTCGAGAAGGCTAGAACACAAGAGCAGAGATGTACTGTTAAGGCTGAAGAAATGAATTTGAAATATTGTGAGCAGTTTTGCATTCCTTATCTAAGGAAAGATGTGCTGGCTTTGGAGAGGGTCCAGGGACGATTTACAAGAATGATCCCACAGATGAAAGTCTTGTAATATCGGAAGCGATTGAGGACTCTGGGTCTATACTTGATGGAGTTTAGAAGGATGAGGAGGATCTGATTGAAACTTACAGAATAGTGAGAGGACTTGGAGAAGATGTATCCGCTAGTAGGAGAGATGAGAACTTGAGGGCACAGCCTCAACCTCAGGGTGAAGGCATGATCCTTTAGAACAGAGATAAGGAGGCATTTCTTCAGCCAGAAGGTTGTGAATCTGAGGTACCAATTGTCACGGCTGGGTGTGGAGGCCATTATTGAATGTACTTAAGATGGAAATAGATAAGGGTTTGACTGGTAAGGGGATTAACGGTTAAGGAGAGAAGACAGGAGATTGCAGATGAGAAACATATCAGCCATGATCTCAGGGCAGAGCAGACTTGATAGGCCAAATGGCTAATTCTGCTCCTATGTCTTATGGTCTACATAATAGTGTCCCTGGCACTGATTCCTGTGGCACTCCATCAACTTAGAGGTTGGCATCCTGAAAATGCCTCCCTTATCACAACTTTCTATAGTTAGCCAATCCTCTACCCCTGCCACCTCCAACACCATGTGTTATTACTTTGTTGAGAAACCTAGCATATGGTGCCTTATCAACACCTTCTGAAAATCCACATGTATTGCATCCACTGCTTCCCCTTTATCTATCCTGCTTTGTTACCTCGTCAGAGAATAAAAATACATCTGGTAAGGATAATTTCCCCTTCATGAAGCCACGTAGCCTCTGCTTGATTACACATTTAGTGTTACCATGTATCAATAGCCCCCTTTTGTTTGAACTTCTAACATTTTGCTGAGTATTTCCCTAATCAGGCACAGGAATCACAAGTACAGGTTATTGCAGGTTTGGCAGGTTCTACAAAGTTTCTTCCATATCAAATGCATTCTTGACTCACAGTTTCCACAGGTCACATTCAGGATAAGCACGCTTCATATCTTTATATGTTTTCAGTCATGTCTCTGTCATTGTAAGTACATCATCTTCCCATTTGTGCCTGTAGCACCATGTGCCCCACACATTGTGCATTCAGGATACCATCAGACCCAGTAGTCCCTAACACCGAGCATACGTTTGAGAATATCACATTCCCTGGAGGGTCCTGTACTGTCTACCTCTCCTACTCCTGTGGATGGCCACCCACTTCCCACTGCTTTGGGAGAGGCAGTGCTAAGTCCTGGAACAGATGATCCAGGAAACTCTCATCCTGCCCGATGGTCCACAGTGAGTCCAGCTGCCCAGAATTCCAAACTCCACACATGCAATGTGCCTTAATGACTACTGCCCAGTGGCTCTGACCTCCATAATCATGAGGTGCTTTGAGAGGCTGGTCATGACCCACATCAACTCCAGTTTCTCAGACTGCCTTGAGCACCTACAGTTTGCCTACGGACATAACATAGAGGATGCCTTATCCCTAGCGCTGCAATCATCTCTGGAACATCTATCAGACTCCTGCTCATTGACTACAGCTCTGCCTTCAACATCATTGTCCCCTCCAGACTGATCTCAAAACTGCGTGGACCTTGGCCTCAGCTCCGGCCTCTGCAACTGGATCCTCAGCTTTCTGACCCACAGACCGCGATCAGTGAGGATAGGTAACTGCCCCTCCTCCACAATAACACTCAACACTGGAACCCCCCAAAGGATGTGTCCTCAGACCCTACTGTACTCTCTGTACACCAATGTGTTGCCAAATTCTGAATGAACGCCATCTACAAATTTGCTGACGACACCACTGTAGGGGGACAGATATCTAAAAATGACGAGTCAAAATACAGATGGGAGATAGAGGGTTTGGTGATGTCGTGCAATGAGAATAATCTGTCTCTCAACATTGGCAGAACTAAAAAATTGATTATTGACTGCAGAAAGAAAGGATGAGAGCACGCCCTCATTTACATCAGTGGAACTGAGGTTGGGAGGGTGAAGAGCATCAAGCTCCTCGGAGTGATGATAACTGATGATCTACCCTGGATTTGCCACGTAGATGTGACAGTCAAGAAGACTTTTCTTCCTCTGGCAGCTCAGGAAATCTGGTATGTCCATAATGTCCCTCACCAACTTCTACAGATGCACAATTAAAAGCATACTGTCTGGGTGCATAATGGCCTGATATGACAACTGCTCTGCCCAGGACTGTAAGAAACTACGGAAGGTGGTGTGCACAGCCCAGACCATCATGGAAGCCAACCTTCCATCCATGGACTCCATTTCCATGGCTCGCTGTCATGGAAAGGCTGCCAACATCATCAGAGACCCGTTACACCCCAGTAATGATCTCCTACAACCTCTTCCGTTAGGCAGAAGATACAGAAGCCTGAACACATGCACAAGCAGGATCAGGAACAGCTTCTTTCCAGCAGTTATCAGAATGTTGAATGGACTCTAGCCTCAAATAATGTAACCTGCAATGTAATGTGTATGCCTGAAAGTCTTTTTGATCTGTACATCCTTTGCTTGCTGTGATCTGCCCGTACCGCTCGTAAACAAAGCTTTTCACTGTATTTCGGTACACATGACAATAAATCAATCAATCAATTTGACTGAAGTAGCTGGAGACACTTCCTCTATAAATGATCAACAAAAATGCCTTGACGTTTCTATATGGCTTGAGAATTGAGAGTAATGGGTACTAGATGCCCATCAATGATGTAGAAACTAACCTCTCAGTTCCCAGCTATAATACTTCTTTAATTGATTAATTTTAATGAATACCTCTAGACCTGCTCCTTGTTGACATATTAAACTGTGTGGTAGCACAGAACTTGAAGTCTTACTAAAAAATAACTCATTTTGTTGAAACTTTTCAACTTGCACTCGTTGGAATAATTTAAATGAAGTACCAATGCAAAGTGTTAAACAAAATTTATGTTGTTTGAGAGGAGAGTGCTGATTAGTCGAGGCAATGCCATGAGGAATACAATTGTTAGACTGTGACCAACCATAAATTGCCAAGTTTTGTTTTAATTTAAGTGAGGCTGGTTGATTTTGATTGGTGAAGGCATTGCCCTGAAATTGCTTTCAGCCATTTAATTGAGCTGTAACAGGTGCAGTGTATATACATGTCCTTTCTGTTGACAATATGTTTGTTTCTATATATTGGTGTATGTAAGCTCCCGAGACAGAGCTCAGCAGACAATCCTGAGTTGGCCATCAGTGTGATTCTTCACTCACTCAGGGCTGTTTAGCAAATGTTGTCCAATTGCAGAATCACATCTAATGTTTGACTTTGTGTTTTGAGTTTTGGCAAGCGTGGGCTGGTTGGGGACTGCAGATGTATTGCACCTCCTCAGTCCCACTCATTTATAAATTTACCTCTGTTGCACAGCACACTCTCAATCTCACTTGTTTATCTGTTCAACCCTGATACAAGTAAAAAATATCCTGACTCCCACACATGCTCAGTCAGAAATGCTGATAGACACACACGTTTTGTTATGTTCATTTTCAAGATGGTGCATCACTGTTTATTGCCTATTCTACTATATGCCTAAAGACCACAATCATACATCCTAAACAAAATTCTATTGTATCCACCTTATCAAAATGTTATCATGTCCAAAATGCTGCCAGATTTCCGAAGCAAAACATTACCAGATCACCGAACCAAAACATCAGCATTGTCCTAATTTGGAAAGCTAATCTTTACACTTTTACAAGCATCTATTTATACAGTTACACATTACGTGCAGTCACCTCCTTATCTACACCAAAAACTTCATCCTGTGTCTGTTCTCCAGGGCTGATATGTATTCTCAGTTAATGTCACCATCTGCTTACAACGAACATGCAATTAATAGATTACCTTCTTTTGAAATAAAAAGAGTTTCCATGAACAGCTAAAGTTTCAAAACAGTAAACTAAAACCCTTTATATTCTGTCATCACTTTACTTTTCAACTTGCCCTTCTTCTGGTATCCCTAACAATTTCTTTGTTTATGCGTTTTCTTTTGGAAAACAATTGGATATTGATAAAATATGCACATCAATTTTGTTTTGTTTCAAATGTTCGATAATATTTCAGTTGAAAGGTATGTTTTTTTAATAGCAAGCAGGGGAGCACTTTGTTTAGGGGATATGTTAGTTGTTCTTGTTTGGATTTATAAAATTTTGTTTGGGTAGTATGGTAGTGGAAGTCTTATAGCGCAGTGACTGGCATCTCTACCTCTGAGCTTGAAGACTTTGGGTTCAAATTCCATAATGGCCAAGGAAAACATTGGGGCAGCACAGTGGCACAGTGGCTAGCACTGCTGCCTCACAGTACCAGGGACCTGGGTTCAATTCCACCCTCAGGTGACTGTCTGTGTGGAGTTTGCACATTCTCCCCATGTCTGTGTGGGTTTCCTCCAGGTGCTCTGGTTTCCTCTCACAGTCCAAAGATGTGCAGGCTAGGTGGATTAGCTATGCTAAATTGCCTGTAGTGTTCAGGGGTGGGTTATAGGGGGATGGGTTTGGGTGGGTGCTCTGAGGGTCAGTGTGGACTTGTTGGGCTGAAGGGCCTGTTTCCACACTGTAGAGGTTCTATGAAAGGGAACAGCTCTCTCTATCCTATGAAAATGTTTTCATAACTCAGCCAAACAGGTTGAGTATCAACTTCCAACATATGCTAATGACAGATGTTAAGAGACTGAGAGAAATTTCTCTTCAGTCATGTGGTGGACAGAAAATGGAGCTTCCACCATCATTATCCATAGCTTCAGGCTATAAATGCAGGTCAAAGTGCACGTTGCTACAGTTTAGATGAATAGATAGCCAATAGAGATCACATTGGTGCAAACAACACAGATATATGGTGGTATTCTGTTGGAGGCATTAGCAATACTTTGTATTGGGGATACACATATATTTTCTTTAGAGGATGTGCTAGTGTTTCGATTCATAGTAACTGTAATATTGTGCACAGGGAATGCAGCAGTCTTTTGGTTTAGAGTTACAGAAGTCATTTGCTTGGGTGATATAGCAGTGTTTTGGTTTCAGAGAGAGTAGTGGTTTCATTAGAGGACATGGTTGCGTTTTGTCATCTTTAGAGTCATACAGTCATAGAATCATACAGTGCAGAAACAGGCCTTTCAGTCTAACTTGTCTGCGCCGACCAAGTTTCCCAAACTAAACTATTCCCACTTGCCTCCATTTGGCCCATATCCTTCTAAACCTTTCCTATTCATGTACCTGTCCGAATGTCTTTGAAATGTTGTAACTGTACCTGAATCTACCACTTCCTCTGGCAGTTCATTCCTCACACAAACCACCATCTGTGTGAAAGAGATGCCGCTCGGGCGACTTTTAGATCTTTCCCCTCTCACTTTAAAATTATGACCTTTAGTTTTGGACTCCCCTATCCAGGGGGAAAATGCCTTGGCCATTCACCTTATCAATGCCCCTCATGATTTTATAAACCTCTATAAGGTCTCCTCTCAACCTCCTACACTCCAGTGAAACAAATTTAGCTTATGTTTTGGTTAGGGGGTAGAGTAATGTTTCTATTTGGGAGTACAACATGGTTTCTCTTAAATTGCATGCTAGTTTTTTTGTTGATGTGATGTAGTCATGTTTTGTTAGTGGATTTTATAGAGCTTCGTTTCAGTGCTGCAAATGTTTCGGCTGTGGCATCTGTGACATTGTTTCACATTATTGGTAGTTTATGTTGGAACAATTCTGTAATGTGTTGTTCAGAGAGTTTGAAAATTATTTTGTTTAGACAATCCAGTAGTGTTTTTCACAGAGGAATCATGGAATCCCTACATTGTGGGAGCAGGCCATTTGGCCCATCAAATCCACACTGACCCTCTGAAGAGCATCCCACCCAGACTCAGCCCCTACCCTATCCCTGTAACTCTGCATTTCCCGTGGCTAGTCCACCCAGGCTGCACATCCCTGGACACTAAGGACAATTTCCCATGGCCAATCCACCTCACCTGCACATCTTTGGGCTGTGGGAGGAAAACAGAGGACACCCGTACAGACAAGGAGAGAATGTGCAACCTCCACACAGACAGTCACCCGAGGGTGGAATCAAACCCAGGTCCCCGGTAGCACTAACCACTGAGTCGCCATGTTTTTAGTTTGGCCAGGGTTTGATAGTGTTTTGGTTGTCAGGCGTAACATGCTTTCTTTATGGTATCATCGTTTAATTTCAAAATATACTTGTAAAAAAATTATAAATACACATAGTCACAAACACAGTTCAGTTCTGTACTGTGGCATATCAAGGAAACAAACAAACATTGGAGTTTGACTCTATCCCTTATGATAGATTTTATTTGGGGGATTACTGCAGTGTTTTACTTTGGAGGTTCAATAAGACTTATTAGGTAGCACCAGAAGAAGGTATGGTACTGTTCTGGTTATAGTTAGAGTTCTGTGTTGGTTAAAGGGTCTATGTATACCACATAGTATTATTACACAGCCGGTTTTATAAGCGCTGCTGATTAGAAGACCCAGAAGTCTTTTGATTAAAGAGCTTGGTAGTATTTTTTTGAGAGGATATGTAGTGTTTTGATAGGCATTTAGTAGTACTTTGGCTAAGAGATTGGTTAATATTTTGATTAGGGTTGAGTACTGTTTTGCGGAAGTGCTCTGGTTGGTCTTTGGGGAAGTTTGACAAAAATGCTATTAAAGGGTACAATGGTGTGTTCAATACTGGTTTGGCTTGGAGAGAATTGTAACTTTTTGATTAGGGACTATGGCAGTGTTTTGATTGAAGAGTGTAATGGTGTTTTATTTAGACAGTACAGAGTGCTTTGGTTAGGAGAGGAAGAAGCTTATTGCTTAGACAGTTGTATGCTTAAGTGTTTTAGTAGTGTTTTGGATTGAGGAGTACGTGAGTATTTTTATTGTGGGCACAGCACTGTTTACTTCAGAGATACAGTGTCTTGTTTAGATGGTACAGTAAGTACTATTTAGTGGATTTGGTCATGTTTTGTTTCCAGGCTACAGTAGTGTTTTGTGTCAGGGATACAATCACATTTTCTTTACAGGGTATGGTGGGGTTTTACTTGGGGCAAATGGCAGTATTTTGGTTGGAAGGTGTGGTAATGCAATGTTTCCCCTCAGTCAAGTGACCTGAGAACACCATCATAACTCCAGAATGTAACTCATCCTCTTTAAATTACTGTGTGTTTATGGCTGTGTATAAATATTTTAAGGGCTGAAATACATGAGTCAATAAGCTGTACACAACACAAACATTTAGAAGGAACAGTGGGATAGGCAGTGTTTTGGTTAGAGTGCAGTGCTATTTTCTAAGGGTGTAGGTTAGCACCTGGTTTCGGGGTTACTGTAGAATTTTAGTTTCAAGTGTTCAGGTGGATTTTGTTTAGTGGGTATATGTTTTGGTTAGAAGATGCCTTGTTAAGGGATACAGTTGTGTTTTTGCTTTGGGAATATGGTAGTGTTTTATTTAGAGGTACATTACCATTTTGGTCAGGGATTTTGCTGTCACTTTGAGTTTATGATTCTGGACTGAAATAGAACAGCAGGGCTTTAATTCCCAGTGAGGCAAATTATGAAAGTAAATTCAATAATCTGTGGCCTGACACCAAAAGGATAGTCAGGAATAAATTTGCTGAACTGTCATGAAAAATCTAACTTGTTCTCTGAAGTCCTTCACGGAACAGAAACTGCATTGCAAACTAGTATTGACTACAAATAATTCATGGATGGGTGAATGAAACAATGAACTATGGAACTGAACAGTGTTACATTTATATCAGTGACCTAAATTTTAAAAACAATCTTTTGCTCACCCCCAGCTCTCCCTCACTTTATTCTCTGTGTGCGGCAGTGCTCACGCTGAGATCAGTCTGTTTTTTTTATCACAGTTTGACACTCAGGATGTCAGGAAGAACAAGCAGAAGCTTGTCTAAAACCACAGAACTTGCATCACGGGAAATGTAGCAATACTGTGGTTTTAATCACATGCTGCACAAACCATGTGCACTCCGATTAGCCAGAAGCAAATACTGTTCTGTGTAATCTAGACCACTAGATATTCTTTCCTGTTTAACCAATGCAGTAGTGTGTAATGTGGCAAAGCATGGACTTCAAAAAGAAAACAGTGGATCTTACATGTTGGGCAAGACTTTTTCTATCTACTTCATAATACACTCGAATGTCACTAATGATTAATTTGCCTTTAATCCAAAGGAAAAAAAAAGCTTGAAAGGAATTTCAAAGGAATTTATTGAGAGATAAGCAAAACACTAGAAAAGTTCAACCAGCCAGGCAATATCTGTGCAGACAACAGTCAGGGCCAGATTACTGAAAGTGGGTAAGTTTCGAAAGAACTGCATGGTCCAACTTCAGAAAGAGAAGTGGCCATTTAATGATGCTGTGTTAATGTTTTACAGAATGCAAAGTAGGTGCAAAATATCAGATATAGTGGAAGGAAAGCAGATTCTGTATCAAATGAGTGCTGGCAACAAAATTAGTAGAAGTACCAAAAAAAAATCCCGCCCAGGCCTAATATGGTGGTTAGGGCTTTATAATGCGAAAGCATGAAGCCCACTACCTTTATTTATGTCCTTTGTTTCTGGATTAGCTTGTCAAGATGGATCGGGTAAATGAAGTCAATGTGTAGCTTAACAGGGGGTCCCTAAAGGGACTTGTGCAGATCATCACTGGCAAGTTATGGTTTGGTACATTATATGGTGTCACTGGGAAGGGCAATTCTCTCACTCTCTCCTGGGACTTACCTGACAACGCATTGTTGACTTGAAATTCTGGTGGTCTTCACCGGTAAGCTGCCCTGGAGAGGCCCAATAGGCATCTTTGTACATCTTTGTAATTAAGGTCCATTACAAGAGGGTTGTGGAAATATCAGTTCCCAGGACCAGACACTGCCCAACTTCTCATTATCTCTACATAAATACTGCTGATTTGCCTAGCATTTTCTCTTTCCTTTAAGTCCCATTCTGATAATTTCATTTTGAAGGGCTGAATTTTCCCATTTTGTTTTACACAGAGTGGTTTCTCAATTGAGATTCATCGTGCCCAATCTGCCATGGCTCATGCAATCTGCTTCATGCGATCTTACACCCTGTCACCTCACTAACTGTGCCACCAGCCTCTACAGCAGCTGTCTTGTGGAGTGGTGCAGGAGGAGAGGAGGCATTGCAAGGAACTTAGAATGTTCACACCATGGCCACATAATTAAACACCGTCTCAGTAACACTTCAGATGCTGCAAGCCAGGATCTGCTTTTCACCCTGTGGATCGTCCATCATTAACCCCCAAGCAAAGGGGTGAGAAACTCAAGTTAGTTTCTCAGTTCGCCAACAGGTATCAGGAGGTGCTGGTAGATGGAATTGCAGAGAGGAGGGCAGTGCTGTGTCTTGCTGGTACCAGACTTAGCCGGCCTGGACAGAGATGGCAGTCCAGGTCACTGCAGTGTTTTGAGTCAAATGCAATGCCAAGCCATGCAGAAAGAAGGGCAATGATCTTCTGTGCTCTGCAAGGGTGTGCCACCACCTTCCCTCCTCCACCTCACACTCACAGGGTCACTACTCCTCACTGCTGCACACGCCTCTCTCCTGGGCTCATGGACAGCAATACTCAGTAAAGGAAAAAGTTTCAACCGTCTCACGCTCCTAAAAACTAACCATTCCTGCCTTCTGTACTTCCTTATTCACTCACCGGCACATCTTACCACCTCTCCCGCTCCTACATCAACACTGACTGCTCTCACATCCACTTAAGTCATACATAGTCTGTCCCTGTGGTTGTGGAACATCAATACCATTTTGATATACCCCACAATATGGAAAATTGTCCAATTATGTTCCGCACACCAAAAGCAGGACAAATCCAACCCGGCCTATTACTGTCACATCATTCCAATCTCAATCATCAGTAAAGTGATGAAAGGTATCATCAACAGTGCTATCAGGCAGCACTTGCTTAGCGTTAACCCGCTCCCCGATGCTTTGCTTGGGATTCTTAGGGCCATTTCAACTCCTGACCTCATTATGGGCTTGGTATAAACAAAGAACAAATGTGTTGAATGACACAGGTGAGGTGAGAGTGACTATCATAGAGTCATACAGCATGGAAACAGACTCTTCGATCCAACCAGTCCAAGCCAAACATAATCCCAAACTAAACTAGTCCCACCAAACCTTTCCTATTCATGTACTTATCCAAATGTCCTTTAAACATTGTAATTGTATCCGCATCCATCACTTCCTCAGGACGATCATTCCACACACGAACCACCCTCTGTGTAAAAAAATTGCCCCTTTGACATCAAGGCACCATTTGACCAAACGTGACAACAAGTAAAACTAGAGTCAATGGGAAGCAGGGGAGAACTCTCCACTCATTGGAGTAATACCTGGCAAATAGGAAGGTGGTCTTGGTTGTTGGAGCTCAGTCACTTCAGTTCTAGAACATCGCTGAAGGAGTTCCTCAGATGTGTCCTAGGCCCAACCATTTTCAGCTCCTTCATCAATGACTTCTCTCCTTCATTAGGTCAAAAAGGGGAATGTTCCCCAATGATTGCCCCTCCTGACTCCCCAAAGCCTGTCCACATCTACAAGGAACAAATCAGGAGGGTGATGGAATACTTCCCACTCGCCCAGATGGCTGCAACTCCAACAAAACCCAAGAGGCTTGACACCATCCAGGACAAAGCAGCCCACTTGATTTGGCACCACATCCTCAAGCATCCACTCCTTCACCACCAACAATCAGAAGCAGCAGTGTGTACTATCTCCAAGATGCACTACAGAAAATCGCCAAGTTCCTTAAACAGCACCTTCCAAACCAATGATCACTTCCACCTAGAAGGTCAAGGGCAGCAGATACACAGGAACGCCACCACATGCAAGTGCCTCTCTAAGTCACTCACCATCCTGACTTGGAAATATATCGCCGTTCCTTCACTGTCACTGGGTCAAAATCCTGGAATTTCTTCCCTGAGGGCATCAACCTACAACTCATGGACTGCAGCGGCTCTCCAGAACATTCTCAAGGGCAACTAGGAATGGGCAATAAATGCTGGCCAGCCAGCGATGCCCATGTCCCATGAATTAATTTTAAAAAAGCATTCTGTGTAGATGATACATGTATGTCCCTGCATGTAAAGCAAACTGGCAGAGGGACATAAGTCGTAGGTCTCTCTGCTCTCATGGTGAAGTCCTAAAGAGCTGGAAGTGGTGTGAGAGTTGTACAAAGAGCGGGCGTGATGTGGTGAGGCTGGTGGCTTACTGATGCCAACTTTGGTGGATGAGAGGTGGAGGAGGACAGTGTGCATGGAGTATGCAGGGCCATTGCAATGAGGGTAGACTTGGACAAAGGGCTGCAGAAGTAAGCGGTGAACTGCCGTCAGCAGATAGCCCCTCAGAATTTCGTATAAAGGCAAAATACTGCGGAAGCTGGGGATCTGAAACAAACACATAGAATGCTGGGGAAACTCACCAGGGCCTGGCAGCATCTACAGAGAGAGAAACAAAGTTAACATTCTAAAGGAGAGTCATAGCAGACTCAAAATGTTAACTCTGTTTTACTCAGACTCCCACGTCACAATTGGCACCATCTAGTTTCTTGGGGAAAGCACAGCCCTGTGCAGCCCTGGGCTGTGTCGGGTCATTCATGACATGCAAATACATGAAAATAAGGCAGCCACCACTCATTAGCAAGATTCTGAAGTCTTTGTTTAAGCAATAAAGGGAGGATTGGAAAAGAAGTGTTCTCAGCCTTGAGATTCTGACTTTTTTTCATTTTTGCTATATTTGTCTACATTGTTCACTACTGTCCACAGTGCTGAAGGGTACAGAAAAATCCACCCAAAGTAACTCCTCCCTTCCGCATAAATGTTAGGGGAATTTATTTTGTAAAGTTTATAGTTAATTTCCCCACAGTAACATTCTTAAATGTCATTCAGAGTGCCTTATTGATTTTCAATACCATCTGTAAAAAGAATAATTCCCTCCGCAGAAATGAAGCAGTTGACATTTATTTTAAAACCACTGTTTTGCTCAGTTTTGAAACTTTTAACTCCTTCTGTTCAGCTTTGTCAACACTAGACTGACTTAGCTCGATGGAATTGCTACTGGTTCATTTGTGTTTTATTTAAATCCTTATGCTAAAAACAAAAGTAAAACTCTCATCTAAAATAGGTTTATTAATACTGGGAATGGCGTTTCGTAAGCGTGAGAAAACCTGAAGAGAAAGAGCTATTTCCCCTTGAATTAAATGCCATGATGTGCAAAAAATACAATGGAGCCAAACATTCCAGAGTGTGGCTGTGCTGGGTCAGTACTTTTAGAAGCAGAAGTAACAGCAATCAAGTGAAACACTTACTCAAAATAACACTCTATCTTCACTCCTCACACACTCACATTCCATATCCGTCTCATACAGTGAGACTTACAAACACACAGCGCTCTACCCTGCTTCTGTCAGTACATTGCTCTGAGGTCTGCTGTGCCCCAGGTTGGAACAATATACTACTGGAATGGTGACAGAAATTAAATGTGCACTAACAATAAATGTTGCAGTTCTTAAAATAAGGAATTCCACTGTTAGAGTTTAAGGTCAGCAGAGGACAATGCTCTGGATACAGGCCTGAATCAGGTTAAAGATTAATATCTTCTACAAATATGGAGGTGTTTCCATTACTAATGTCTTTTTGAGGCTTCACGTGTAAAAGATTGTGAAAATTGTGCATTTGAAAGACCAGGTAATACTTGTTTTTGTTATTAAAAAAAAAAGTTACTGAAAGGACACTTTGCACTTTTTCAAAAAAAAACTTACCTGAAGAGACAGTTAAAGTAAGTGAGCAGCCAGAACTTTTTAAACTATGGAACTGCTTAAATATGTTTACCGGGAAGTCACATGTCTGAGTTTATGGTTGGCAGGAGCTTTGGGTTGAATGTTCATTAAGTGAAGAAGACATAGTTTATGTATCTTCATGCATATTTATGTATATTCTTTTGCAATCAGAGAGAAGCCACGCAACTCTTTCTTACCTTGTAGAGAAACCTTATTGAGATTCCAGTGTGCGAGCTGGAACAGCAGATGCAGCAATTCTCCTGAGAGGTTTCAGGGCAACTTTTTGCAGACATCTCCCAAACGAGCTGCTTTTGCAAAGATCTTACTGACAACTGCGTGGTTCGACTGACCTGTCTGCATCTGTCAGAACACAAAGCTGAAAACCGTCTGGAATATTTCACATCTTATCCCTTTTCTTCAAGAATGGATAACTACTCGGCTGAAATTTTTTATGAGTTAATGTCTGCAGAAAAAGTTTCTTTTCTTGAAGCAGTAAGTGACAATGCGTGTGTTGTGTTATTTAGAATGGCGAATAGTCATACTTTCACCTTTCATTCGGCATGTTAAACAGCTTTACATCTTTGAGGTTCTGCTTCTTAATTTGATGCTTAGCCCTGCACACTGGCTATGCAGAGCCTCTTTTCTAGTTCTACCCATGTGTCTACATGGACCACAATAACTGACTGTTCTCTGTTACTGCAAGTCCTTCACCAGCCCGAAGCAGATACTGCAATTCATTCTTCCCACCCTGTTTCTTTGCAATGGTGCTTGCAGATCATTCTTCCCAGTACTGTGAAATCAGCACTCATATCCACAAAGGTTTGCTAGGCAACCTTAAGAACAGAGGTCTTCATATTATTTTCCAAAGCCAGGTTTTCCAGCAATTAAAGATCATAAACTTCACCTCTTTAAAAGCTTTGCTCATTTTGTTTCCAAAGTTTCGGTAGACAGCAAATCAAATCACAGCACACACTAAATTGTTCACTTTGTTGACCAGAAACCATGTGGTAAGAGCTGGTTTCTGTCTAGAAAATGCCCAAAATAGTTCCACATCTTTCCGTTTTTGCACAGTATAAACATGAATTCCCAATAATAAGAACTAACTGATTCTTCACTAATAATCTCCCATTATACCTCTCAAATTACTTTGAAAGATACCTTGATCGAAGAACATGTGTTTTACTCACATAAATGTCAAGGAGGGGATCTCAGAATGGTCTGAAGGAACCCCAACCAATAAACAGAAGACACATGAAACATTTTACCTTAATCATATCTTAGAATCCCATTCGGCCGATCAGGTCCACACTAATCCTCTGAAGAACATCCCACCCAGACTCATCCCCTTAACCTATATTTGCCATGGCTAATCCACCTAGTGTGCACACGCCGAGACAGTATGGACAATCTAACATGGCCGACCCACCTAACCTGTGCACTTTTGGACTATGGGAGGAAACCGGAGCACCTGGAGGAAACCCAAACAAACGCAGGGAGAATGTGCAAACTCCATACAGACAGTCATCCGAGGCTGGAATGGAACCAAGTCCCTGGCGTCATGAGGCAGCAGTGCTAACCACTGAGCCACCTCAATGTTACCTCATCAAACTTATTAATGACAGAGCAGACTCAATGGGATTAATTGCCTACTTCTGTACCTATGTCTCACTACCTCAACTGAGTGCAGTGACATGTAACTAAAACATACTGCTCTTTACCTCCTGTAGAAGAAATCATCAACTATGATTTTTAAAAAAAATTCCCTCGGGAGGGGAGGCTATGTGAAATTGTTCCTGTGCCAGCAAATCTTAGACTTTTTAAAGGTGAACAAAATGCCTAAGAACTTTGGCACAAAGAGCGACCGGAGAATGAAAGTGAGATGTGAAATTAATTAGTCATTTCCAACTGGAAGGGGACACATTAAACAAACTCTCTGATTTTGGACACTGTGAACCAGCTAATGGGCGCTGTGGGCTTTTCTTGTCCTCCACATTCAGAGACATTTTTCAGATCATTTTGTCAAATGCACTAATAAATGCAGAAGAAAAAAAAAGTTTCTTAATTTTACTTGAATACATGTTGTGTAGAATTCACATGTCAGTCTCTAACATAGGATTGCAATTATGGGTTTCAATTGTACTTACTGCTACACTGCTGAAAACTGACCATATTCATATCCCCGCAGCCCTTGTCTTCTACTTTGCATTTTCCTGTCTATTTTCTTTCTTAACTGCTATTATCTGAAGACAATCTGTCTGTACGTCGGTACATAGTTTTTTTGCCAATGTAAGTAAGGATGTGTGAGAAGTGTAATCACATTTCTGTATGTCTGCATGCATGCCTGTGCATGCTGGAACGCCACATGTAAATACTACAAATGAACTTTTCAAAGTTTACAAAGCAACATTTATTTACACTAAAATATAATTAACAAAACAATGTCTCATTTAGCTATCCTTTAATGTAACTGAGGAGAGCAATGAGCCATAGTTGAACATGTGTCAGTTTCTGTTACTGCTGAACGCTGATCTGAGGTGGAAATTTTGGTAAAAATCCCCTAATTGGTAACAGAATTCTACTTACATACTGCTTTACCCTCTCAAGGCCACTCCGATGAATGAAGATGTGATGAATTCTTAGCTTTTACTTGTAACATCAACTGATGGTTGAGATGTTCTGAGGAATTAGATTTGAAATCATTGCTTAAAGTCAGCATTCCACAAATCAAAATGAAAATCTAAATTAGAAATCTGGATGGAACCCATCCTTTTACATTTCAGATTCACATAGTATAAAGCCTTTTAAAAGCTATAAAGCATCTTAACAAGGAGGTACATCCCAATGTGCTTCCAAAAGGATAAGCAGACCAAAGGTGAATGGCGATCAAAAGAAGGAGGTGTTAGGTGTCGGTAAAAGCTTGGTTCAGAGCATAGACTTTTACAGGGATCTCAAATGACTAAAGTGAGAGATGGAGTCTAATCTGCAGGGAGCAGCCAGAGGATGGAGCAGCACCACAGAGTGAGTATGGAACTAACTGAGCTCAGCGATCACGGCCTACTCTGCAGGGAGCAATCAGAGGGCAGAGCAGCAACGCAGAGTGAGCATAAAATTAACTGAGCTTGGCGCACATTGTAGCTACAAAAAAAACTGGAGTGACTCACAGGGAAGCTGTGACCTGATAGGTCAGTAAGAAGTCTGCACTAAGTTTGACAAAGAACACAGCAAAGAAGTATTAATAAATTAATTAACTCATTAATAAATCTATGTAAATTAATAAAGTAATTAACTAAGTAGAGATGGCCGGGCAGATGATGTGCTGTAGCTGCGTGATGTGGGAGTTGGCTGATCCCATTGCGAGTTGCAGTGATCACATCTACAGCAAGTGTTGGCTGTTCAAGGAACTTCAGCTCAGAGTTGATGAGCAGGAATCTGAGCTTCAACACTGCGGTATATTCAGGAGTGGTGGGGAAAAGTACCTGGACACTTTGTTTCAGGAGGCAGTCACATTTGGTAGATTAAGTATTTCAAACTCAGTCAGTGATCAGGGACAGCAGAGTGTGATTGCAAGTGAGACAGGTAAGGGGGATCCTGAAATTGGGAATGGAGGAGTCTCAGCTCTTGACCTTGTCCCTGAGGGGCGAGGAAAAGAGCTGCAGGGAGGATGAGCCAACAGGTCACTGCACTGTGGCATAGGAGGCCATTCAAGAGGGGGGAGCAAAAAGACAACGTGGCAGTTGTAGGGGATTCATAGTATCTTTAATAAGCAGGATTGAGAGTCCCACATGGTGTGTTGGCTGCCCAGTGCCAGGATGAGAGATATCTCTGGTCAGCTTGAAAGGATATTGGAGAGGGAAGGGGAGGATCCAGTTGTTGTGATCCACAAACAACATAGGAAAGGCTAGGAAGGAGGATCTGTTTGGAGATTATCAAACAGTAGGAATGAAATTAAGGAACAGATCCTCAAGGGTTATAATATCCTTGTTATTACCCGAGCCGTGCAAATTGGCTTAGGGATAGGAATATTGGGGAAGTGAACATGATGCTAAAGGAGTGGTGTGGGAAAGAGGGGTTACATTGCATGAGGCATTGGCATCAGTTTTGGAACAGGAGGGATCTGTACCATTGTACAGGGTAGATAAGATGGTTACTAGGACTTTAAATTAGTGAATTGGGGGAAGGGATGGGGAAAACAACAAGAAGTACAATGGTAAATAGAAAAGAAAGCAACAGGTTAACATGTTTGCAGGAGGGTTTGGTTACATAGAAGACTATGAAAGAAATTAAAAGGAAGGAAAATTCAAGAGATATTATTAATGCAGATGTTAGAATTCAAAAAGAAGGTATAAGAACTAGCATAAAGACACTTTGCCTGAATGCTCATAGCGTTCGAAACAAGGTGGATGAGTTAACAGCAAAAATTATCCCGAATGTGCATGATTTAGTAGCCATTACAGAGTCATGGTTGCAGGATGGTCATGACTGGGAATTAAATATCCAGGGGTATCAGATTATTCAGAAGGACAGACAGGAAGGTAAGGAGGGTGGTGTAGCTCTGTTATTTGAGAATGACATCAGGGCGGTAGTGAGAGATGATTTTGGTTCCACGTAAAATAAGGTTGAATCTATATGGGTAGAAATTAGAAATTTGAAGAAGAAAGAGTCACTGATAGGCATAGTCAATAGGCCACCAAACAATAACATCACATTGGGGCGGGCAATAAACAAACAAATAACTAATGCCTGTAAAATGGTATGGCATTAACACAGGGGATTTTAATCCACATGTTGATTGGTCGAACCAGGTCAGTCTAGGCAGGTTTGAGGAGGAGTTCATTGAATGTATCCGCAACAGTTTTCTTGAACAGCATGCAATGGAACCGATGAGGGAGCAAGCTATCCTAGATCTGGTCCTGTGTAATGAGACAGGAATAATTAATGTCCTCACAGTTAGGGATCCTCTTGGAAGGAGCTATCACAGTATGGTTGAACTTAGAATACAGATGGAATGTGAAAAGATAAAATCCAATACCAGGGTCCTATGGTCAAACAAAGGGGACTACAATAGGATGAGGAAGGTGTTGGCTAAAGTAGACTGGAAGCAAAGACTTTATGGTGGGACAGTTAAGGAACAGTGGAGGTTTCTCAAAGCGCTCAGTAAAGGTATATACCGGTGAAGAAGAAGGACTGTAGAAAAAGGGGTAATCAGCCATGGATGTCTAAGGAAAAAGGAAGGCTATCAAATTGAAAAATAAGGCAGACAAAGTGGCAAAGACCAGTGGGAAATTAAAAGATTGGGAAAACTTTAAAGTTCAACAGAAAGCCACAAAAAAACCTATAAAGAAAAGCAAGATAGATTGAGAGTAAACTAACTCAAAACATAAAGACAGATAGCAAAAGTTCCTACAAGTATATAAAATGAAAAAGAGTGGCTAAGGTAAATGTTGGTCCTTTAGAGGATGAGAAAAACGATTCAACAATGGGAAATGAGGAAACAGCTAAGACATTGAACAGGTATTTTGTGTCGGTCTTCACAATGGAGGACATGAATAACATGCTAGGATCTGATGACAAGGAAAGGTAGGTGAGGACCTAGAAACGCTCATTATCATGAAAGAGATAATGTTGGGCAAGTTAATGGAGCTGAAGGTAGACAAAGTCTCCCGGCCCTGATGGAATGTATCCCAGGATACTATAAGAAATGGCAGGAGAAATAGCAAGTGCACTCGCAGTAATTTTCCAAAATTTGCTGGACTCTGGGGCAGTTCCAGCAGATTGGAAAACAGCAAATGTGACACGACTGTTTGAAAAAGGAGGTAGACAAAAGCTGGGTAACTATAGGCCCATTAGCTTAACTTCTGTAGTGGGGAAAATGCTTGACTCTATCATCAAGGAAGAAATAGCATGACGTCTAGATTGAAATTGTTCCATTGGGCAGATGCAGCAATGGGTTCATGAAAGGCAGGTCATGTTTAACCAATTTACTGGAATTATATGAAGACATTACGAGCGTGGTGGACAACGGGGACCCAGTAAATGTGGTGTAGCCAAGTTTCCAAACAGCATTCGACAAGGTGCCGCACAAAAGGCTGCTGCATAAGATAAAGGTGCTAGTCCTTACAGGCAATGCATTAGCATGGATACAGGATTGGTTAACTAACAGGAAGCAAAGAGTGGGGGTAAATGAGTGCTTTTCTGGTCGGCAAACAGTGACTAGTGGTGTGCTTCAGGGATCAGCAATGGGACCATAATTGTTTACAATTGACATAGATGAAATGGATTTGGGCACCACATGTAGTGTGTCAAAGAAAAGATGAGTGGTAGAACAAAGTGTGCCGAGGACTCTGCAGAGGGATATGGATAGTTTAAGTGAGTGGGCAAAAGTCTGGCAGAATGAATACAATGTTGATAAAAGTGAAGTCATCCATTTTGGTAGGATTAACAGTAAAAAAGATTATTATTTGAATGGTAAAAAATTGCAGCATGCTGCTGTGCAGAGGGACCTGGATGTCCTTGTGTATGAATCACGGAAGGTTGAGACATAAGGTGCTGGTGAGGCCACACCTGGAGTACTGTGTGCAGTCTTGGTCTCCTTACTTGAGAAAGGATGTACTGGGACTGGAGGGGGTGCAGAGGAGATTCACTCGGTTGATTCCAGAGTTGAGAGGGTTGGCTTATGAGGAGACACTGGGTAGACTGGGATTATATTTATTAGAGTTTAGAAGAATGAGGGGGGATCTTATAGAAACATACACAATTATGATAGAAACAGGGAGGTTGTTTTCACTGGTGGGTAAAACTAGAACAAGAGGGCATAGCCTCAAAATTAGGGGGAGCAGATTTAGGACTGAATTGAAGAGGAATGTCCTCGCCCAAAGAGTTGTGAATCTCTGGAATTGCCTGCCCAATGAAGCAGTTGAGGCTTCCTCATTGAATGTTTTTAAAGCAAAGATAGTTAGTATTTTGAACAGCAAAGGAATTAAGTGTTGTGGTGAGAGGGTGGATAAGTGGAGCTAAGACCACAAAAAGGTCAGCTATGATCTTATTGAATGGCAGAACAGTCTCAAAGGGCCAGATGGCCTACTGTTGCTCCTGGTTTTCCTGTTCTTATGAGTGGTCTAGGGAGGGATTTCCAGCACATGAGGTCAAGTTGGCTAAAGGCACAGCCACCAAGCGTAAAGGAAGGGAGTACACTTCCGGAAGGAGAGCTGCAGGAATGAAAGAGGGAGTTACAGAGTTTGAAAAGAACAAGATCACGAAAGATTTAAATGCCGCTTGAGAATTTTAAATCTGAACAGTTAAGGGGAGTGAAATCCAATGTGAGTGAGCAAGCAGTGACAGGTAATCAAGACTTGATAGGGATTAGAATCCAGCAAAGAACTCAACCGATGTTTTACCCTTCTTTATGTAATATTAGAAACCAAATGTCTGCTCCAATGCAATATATTGTGTTGACTTCACCCCACGCTATTGATGGTTTAAACAAGTTAAACTCACAAACACCTGACAGCACAGAAGGAGGTTATTTGTTCCAAACAGTCTCACTTTCCTGCTTTTTCTCTGTGGCCCTGCAAATGTTTCTATTTCAAGTATATATGAAGTTCATGGACAATGTAGTGTACATTTTCTATGTTAACATACAAAACACTAAATTGTCTTTGCAACTGAGGGAAGAACTTTTCCATTGTACCTTTTCCCAGGCCGTGATTACTCATTTGTACCAGAAACATATTGGGAGTCATCCATTAATGGTTCATATTAGGAATTGACTCCTGATCTCCCGCACAGCTTCACACAGAGAATTCCAGATTGCATTATCAGGGAAATGTTAACGGCTCTTCAAATCACCTTTACTGTCCCACTCCAGAAATGAGACAAAACTGAGACAAATATATGTTAATATCACAGATTTGCTCATATTTATCATTCATTAACTTTAATGTCACTACTCTTTTTTGAGACCCGGATCTTGAGGTATCTTACAAATTCACGTCTGATTCCCTCCACAGTGTAATGGGAATGGGATCTCCCCACAAGTTAGCACTATGCTGCCAAACCTGATGAGGTTGATCCCTGCGTCATTTGCTAAATTTCAGTGCATTTCCCCTTGTGTGAAAAGATTAGCTGCCAATCAATGACTGGAAAACTGGATACAGTCCATCACAAGCTGCCTTCGATAACTTGGGAATACTGAATTTACTTTTGTGATTCCACCATTTCTGGGACTGAACTTTTATGCTGAGTGGAGAGATTGAGGCTGAACATCCGTTGGGAGAAGGCTTCCCAACGTGACCCATGGGAATCGGGCTGAGGTGGGAGCGGGAGAGAAGTCTTTGCATGCTAATTTCAGTGTGTGATGCCCTCTGTAGTTCACTCTGTGACAGATATTTCTTTTAAGTGAAAATTTTCTTGAGGTTCAAGCAACGTTCCCAGCCTCTAGCATCAATCAGCAGGATTGCAACCCAGCACAATTAATCATGATACAGTGTAAGTACCCTTTCCTGAATAGGAAGATTATATATGGGTTCATGAATCACTCCACGTATGTTACCACATAATTCAGACTGACAGTACAATGCAGTAACATTGAAATGTAGAAAATAAGCGCAGGAATGCCCTTTGAGCCTGCACCACCATTCAATATGCTCATAGCCAATCATGCAATTTCAGTATCCCATTCCAACTTTCTCCCCACACCCCTTCATTTCTTTAGCCACAAGGACCACGTCCAGCTCCCTCTTGAATATATCTAATGAACTGACCCCAACAACTTCCTGTGATAGAGAATTTCACAGGCTCACAACTCTTGTCTCAGTCCTGAAGGGCTTATCCCTTATTCTTAGACTGTGAACCCTAATTCTGGGCTCGCCCAACATTCTTCCTACATCTAGCCTGTCCAGTCCCATCAGGATTTTATGTGTTTCTATGAGATCCCCCTCATTCTTCTCAATTGCAGTGAGTATAAGCCCAGTCGATCCACTTGCTGTTCATGTGTCAGTCCTGCCATCCTGGGAATCAGTCTGGTGAACCTTCACTGGACTCCCTCAATAGCTAGAATGTCCTTCCTCAGACTGGAGCAATGCCACATAAGCTTTTCAATGAGGCGTTAACCCAAGAACAGCTTTGCCCCTTGATGGTCGTGGCAAAAGATGCCACAGCACTGTGCAAAGAAGGGCAAGGGAGTTCTCCTGGTATTTGTCCCTCCACCAACAGACAAACTGATCACTTGCTTCATTGCTATCAGTGGGACTTTTGCTGTGCACAAAATGGCTGCCATATGCACTTTAAGAACGGACAGAGTCTTAGCCCCCTTTCAAAGCCCTTGCGTTGCTGTTTTGGAATATTTGGAAATAATTTCCTTTGAGCTTTGCTTTACTAATCTAATTATTACCTGCAGATGATGCAAGATGTCAGTCTGAAGTATAATCTAGAAAAGGAGGCACCAGTACTATAACGAAGTATCCCATAATAGTAGACCTTGCTCAACACAATCTATAACGACAAACCCAGGATCAGAGCGAGCACTGAACTGAAACCAATATTCTGAAGCAACATTTGTTCTTGCATCACCAAGACTTCAGAAAAACTGGGAACAGAAGAGCATGCAACACCAAGATATTGTGAAACAGTTAATAATCTGCACTTGTGTGTTGTTTGAAGATGCTGAAGTAATGAAATGGCAAAAAAAAAACTTTTACAAAACTAACCAACTAATCCAATCAGAAATGTCAGTGCAGTTCTAAATGAGTTAACAGAAATCAAAGAATTAAATGTGCCTAGCCTATCTTAAGGTAAGTTAAACTGCTCATTTTAGTACCTTACCATTGCTGAGAAACTTTTAAAAGCAGGTCAGGGAATATCGGGGCTATATCTAAGGGTGAATTTGACAAATATCATCAGTACGTTGTACACTTTGGAAAATCAGTGAAGGCTGTGGCCATATTTTGAACTTGGCATTTGCTACTAATGGGTGGAAATGGAAACAGACTCCATTCGCGCACTTTCAGCATCCATCCTCAATCGCATACTGGCTGGCCTTTGGGAAATGCATTCACAGAGAAGCCCAGAGTGCATGTGGATGCAGGGTCAGGGATGAAAGTTACTGCTGATGGTAGCTTTAAAAGCACATTAACACTGTTGAATGACATTCGGTGGGAGGGGACTGGACACAAAGGAGATCCGGAAGGACCCAGAAAGGATAAACATTGCGAATGAGCTGCTGTCAAATGGCATACTATCATCCAGCCAGTCCCATTGCATCTGATGGTCTTTGTACAGTGGAGAGACGCTTAAAAGTCTTGCGGAGATTGACTCACAGCCACCATCTCTCAGCAATGGCAGATGAATGTATCCACGTTTTACTGGTGAATTTCTGTGTACCTTCCAGCCAGCTGTCAGCAAGTGGTGGAACTCCCTGGGCTGCCAAGAGGACACCTCCCCATCTGACAAGGATAGGTTTTTCAAGGTGGTCAGCACCTGTAGGAGAATGGTAGGTCCTAGCGGCAGTGAGGAAGAGGGTGACTAACTCATCCTACTCATCAGGCTAGTGCCACAGAATGCTGTAGGAGGCTCTTGCAATTTGGCAGAAGTACCTTAGAATGCCTGGATCCTCTGGGCTTCAGGGGATGTCCATGATGGTTATCCAGAATGTGATACCAGGGTCAGCAGCCTGCCTCTAGCTGGCACAAACCGATAAGTGCCACAGTGCTACATTAAACAAACAATTTCAGACATAGTAGTAACACTGTGTACAGTACAAACAGGTATAACTTCAATACAGTATTGTTCAACTGCTCCTTAGTACACTTTTGTTTTCCACTAGATGTTTTTGTGATGCTTATGTGTGGAATGTAGGTAATGTTATTCTGAATATGACTACAAAACAAGGGCATGTCCATCCTGAGATTCAGAATTTAAGACTAATACAGAGCTAGAGTTTATTATATGGCAAGATGTAACACAGGTATAATGTCATGTCACCGATCTGTGGGCAGATGAGTCCAGGCAGCTGGTCATGAAGAGGTTGTTTTTCCTGATTGCTTACCCCTCTCTCATCGTTATGTCTACACTCTGGTGCCTCTGGAGAGGAAGAACATGGTGCTCATTGGTACAACAGTGGCATTTAGAGACTGGAAAGGACCGCAGGGGCTGGGACGCATCATCATCTCGGACAATGTCATTTTAACGTGGTAAGTTTCTGTTTTCTTATAGAAGATTCTACTTAGTTGTTAATTTGTATTTTCATTACATAGCCCAGTGGGGGCTGTTTAACTGTTTTGTTTACTTTCTGTTTGAAAGAGTAGAATATAGTATTAATATGCTGTCACAATATAAAGCAGGTACAATGTCCAAGTGTGGTGTTAATGTATTATAATGTATAATATATAGTGAAGAGTACAACATTAATGCATATCAGAGCTTAGCATTGTAGCAGTGCCAGGGCGTAGACATTTATAACCAACATGTCAGATATGATACAACACATCTCTGGAGCTGGTCCAGACCACCAGGCTCGGAGATGGGCATACTACCTCTATACCACAAGACCCCTCCTGTGTGAAGGTGTAAAGTTAGCACAGGGTCAGAGTGTAGCAATTATTCTTGTCAGACACTGTCATTCTTCCAGCATTAGAGTGCACTCTTATAGTAGAATCATAGTGTATCTTTTGATCAGTTAGAGTGTAATTGTGGAGTAGTGTCAAAGTGTAGCATTAGTTCAGTATCTGCAAACCTTTCACATTCATTCATGGGGCAACATTTATCGCTCATCCCTCACTGCCTTTGAGAAACTGTTGGCGAACTGCCTTCTTGAACTGCTGCAGTCCCTAGTGGGTGGACACATATGCAATTCTTAAAGGAATCTAGGATTTTAACTCAGTGACACTGAAAGAACAGCGATATATTTCCAAATCAAGATGGTGAGTGACTTGGAGGGGATCTTGCAGAAGGTTGCGTTCCCAAGTATCTGCTGCCCTTATCCTTCTCGATGGAAGTGGTCATGGGTTTGAAAGGTGCTCTCTTTGGAGCCTGAGTAAGATGGTGCAGTGCATCTTGTAGATTGACACACTGCAGCAGCAGTATGTACAGTGTTGAAGTGAATTAATGTTGAAGGTGACGAGTAAGATGTCAATCAAGCAAGCTGCTTTGTCTTAAATGGTTTTGTGCTTCTTGAGTGCTCCTGGAGCTGCACCCATCCAGGCAAGTGGGGCGTGTTCCATCACATTCCTGACTTATGCCTTGTCGGTGGCAGACAGACTTTAGAGAGACAGGTGGTGATTTTATTGCCAAAGAATCCCCAGCCTCTAAAGTGCCCTTGTAGCCATATTATGTTTTATGGCTGGTTCACTTCAGTTTCTGGTCAACAGCTGATGTGGGTTTTGCCTCCAGCAAGACATTTTTCATGATGTGACTATGCTTATGAAATGCCTTATAACACGTGCCTCTCCGCTCTCTCCTTCCTAGGTATCACATCTTTACTTTGCCCAGAAAACTATGCAATTTACCTGTGGCCACACCTAGCAGATTGCTGTGAATGTTTCAGCCTTGTCTTTTACACTGATGCACTGGACTTCCCCATTATTGTGGAGACTCCTCTTCTAGCGAATTGTTTAATTATTCATCACCACTCAACTAAATATGGAGATAAGATCTAATTTATTGGCTGCAGAGTCACTTACCTTTGACTATCATATGTTTGTGTATGTTGTTTCGCATGCAAGTAGTCCTGTTTGATGGCTTCACCAGGTTGACACCCCATTTTTAGGTATATCTAGTGCTGCTCCTGGCAAGCCCTCCTGCACTTTCCACAAAACCAGGTTGATCCCTTGGCCTGATGGTAATGATAGAGTGAAGGATATGTCGGGCCGTGAGGTTACAGATTTGTGGTTGAATACAATGCACTGTCTTTTCATGCTTCATTGTGTCTCATGGATGCCCGGTTTCCAGTTGCTCTATGTATCTGAACCCTGTCACATTTTGCATGTGGTCATGCCACACAACACAATGCAGTGTACCTTCACTGTAATAGGTGGACCTTGTCTTCGCAAGGACTGTAAGGTCGTCTCTCATACTGATACTTTTATGGAAGGAATCAACTACAACAGATAGATTGATGAAGATGAGATCGAGTAGATTTTTCCCTCTTTCTGGCTTGTTCAACCCCTGCCACAGACCCTGCCTGGTAATTATATCCTTTAGTGCTCAGCCGGCTAGTTCAGTGGTTGTGTTACTGAGCCACTCTTGGTGGTGGACATATAAGTCTGCTATACAGAATACATTCTGTATCTCTTGCCACTCTAAGTTTATCCTCCAACTGGTGTTCAACAGGGAGGAATATTGATTCATCAATTGGTGGGTGGTAATCAGCAGGACGTTTCCTTCCCCATGTTTGAACTGATGCCACGAGATTTCATGAGGTCCAGAGTCATGATGGCAACAGTAGTTCAGTGTTAGGGTACAAAAGTAATGCAGTGTTAGCATGTACAGTTAGTGTTCATTCAGAGTGTAAAACAGACCAGGAGAACATTTAGCACCAACTAAAAGCTGATTTGAGTCAGGCAAAATGACCATATGTTGTAGTAGAGATATTTTTCACCAGGGGGCAGCAGTTGGATCAGTTGATTGGTCTTCAGCTCCAAAGCAATGTTCGGGGAGCGAGTGGGTGGTAAAGGACGGGGGGTTCCTACAGACCACCACAGAAATTAAACTGACTGAACAGGCGGCCTGTAAACCACTATAAAGATCATGGTCACACACTCTGGTAGACCACCAGGGGTACTGAATGCTCAGATCTAGCACATGCAGCATTATGAACAATATTTTTACAAGATCAGACTCTTTAGATCAATCACAAAAGACCGAAAGCAAGAAATGGAAACACAAAACCTGCAAATACACAAAACAAACTTAAGATCTAGTATATGTACAGCTGACAGAAACCACTAGGAGAGCACCACATGCATCCAGATGGTGGAACACAGTTTTCTAAAAGGAACAAGCCATAAAAACCTTCACAAACTTACCTGGTTCTACTCTATTGTGATCAATGAATATTAATTTTTCAATTCTTTGTTCTCTCATCAACTCTGAGAAGGATTACATTGGGCTTTGTTTTTAGGCTGTTCATAATAAAGAATCTGGGACATGTACCATCTGACTGCTGGCTGCAATGCTGTATTGACAAATCATGTAGTTGATGACTGCACACAGCAAGATCCCACCTCTGTTCCTATTTCTGGAGATAGACTGGCCATTGACATTCATTACAAACCCACCAACCTCCGCAGTTGTGTGGACAATATATCCTCACACCTTGTTTCCTGTAAGGGCTCCATCCTATTTCTCCAGTTCCTCCACCTCCATCGCATCTGTTCTGATGATGCCTCCTTTCGCTACTGGAAATGGATATCAATGAAATCCACCTCTAGACTCATATTCCCCTCCCCTCCCTTGTCAGCATTCAGCTGGGAATACCCTGGTTCACTCCCAACATCCCCTCCACAGCCCCATGGCACCTTCCCCTGCAACTGCAGAAGATGTAACACCTGCTGTTTACTTCCTCCCTCCTCAGTATCCAAGGCCCCAAACATACCTTCCAAGTGATTTCCCTGTACTTCATAATCTAGTCTACTGTATTCATTGTTCATAATATGGTCTCCTCTATACTGGGAAGACAAAACGCAGACTGGGTGACTGCTTTGAAGAACACCTACGCTCTGTCTGTAAAAAGTTTTGAGTTGCCTGCTACTTCATCACACCATTGTGTTCCTACACCAAAATTTCTGTTGCAGGCCTGCTGTAGTGTTCCAGTTAGTCTCAGTGCAAGCTTGAAGAACATCATCTCATTTCCCACTTGGGGACTCTACTTTCTCTAGGGCCCAACATCAATTTCAGAGTCTGATTCCATCTTTCTGTTTTATTTTAGCCACCACCACATCCAGCCTATCATGACATGGATTGCTTTCAGCACAACCTACTCATTCTCACACACTGTCAGCTCACATTATCACTTCTTCTGCTTCTCTTCTGTCCTGGCCTACTGTGAATAATCCCCTCATTTGCCTGCCCCTTTCATATCTCTCATTCTTTGGGCTCTGTCTCTATCTATCTGCTCGCCTCTCTCTTCCCTCCATAGCTCTCCCCGCCCGTCAACCCTGTCTTCAGCATATATACCACTTTTCCCCAGCAGCTATTATTTTTGATGAAGTCACTGGACTTGAAACATTAACTGCTTTCTTCCCACAGATGCTGCCAGACCTACCAAGCTTTGCCAGCAATTTTTGATTTTCAGATTTCCTGAATCTGCAGTTCTATGTTTTATATTAATCTGTTTCTCTTTGCACTGCTGATAGAGCACAGCACTTCTCAAATGCCATGATGGGGTCTCAGGGGTGTGGGGATGGGTAAAGGGACGCCAGTCTTTCAGCAGATATTTGCTAAGAGGCATGTTGTTAAGATGGAGCCAGAATCAGACATGAGAGACACCACAGGCTAAGTGAGACTGGAGATTAGAATTGTATCAGAGATAAAAGGTACTGCAGATGCTGGAGAATCCGAGGTAACAAGCATGGGGCTGGATGAACACAGCAGGTCAAGCAGCATCATAGGAGCAGGAAAACTTGATGTTTCGGGAATTGTGTTTGGTTTATCCTGAATGTGCTGTGACCAATCACTGCTTGCCATGTCTTATACAGACATCAAAATGGAAACCAAATTGTTCTTGTCCTTGAATTGCAAGGTTCAATGACTTTCTAACCTGGCTAATTGATACATTTCCAGTTGACCAACTGCACACTTGGTTAATAAGTAAAGAAATTCTTTGGCAGGACTCATTCTAACTTGGTCATTGGTGCCTGAGAAACTTGGCTCAACAATTGCATGACTTATGGCCAACTCTTGACACTTAGGTTAAGTTCAGTCAGTTAGCTTTAGTTCATGCTCAGAAGTAGACCAACAGTTGTCAAAGATAGATCCACTCCAAATAATGAGCAGCAAGCAGTTTATTTAAGGAATAGAGGAAATGCAACATGCAAAATCACAATCCTCTGTTCTCTTTGGTTCACAACTTTCTGCAAAAACAATACAATATTTCAAAATTGTGTAGCAATTTACATAGGTACACCACAAAACAAAAAAAAACTTATTCTCTATTCATTCATGGGATGTGGGCTTAATTGGCTGGGCCAGCATGTATTGTCTGTCCCTAGTTACCCATGAGAAGCTGGTGGTCAGTTGCCTTCTCGAACAGAATTTGGTGTAGATAGATCCACAATGCTGTTAAGAAGGGAGTTCCAGGATTTGACCAGTGACACTGTCAGAACAATGATATACATTGATGTCAGAATGTCGAATAGCTTGCAGGGCAACATATGGGGAGTGGTGTTACTATACATCTGCTGCCTTTGTCCTAGTAGATTCTGGAGTTTGCATATTTAGAAGATACACTGTACTAAGGGGCCTTGGGGAATTTCTACAGTGCTTCTTGTAGATGGTATACGGTGCTGCTTCTGAGTGTGAGTGTGGAAGGCGTGAATATAAATGGCGTGCCAAACAAATGGGCAGCTTTGTCCTGCATAGTGTCAAGCTTCTTGAATGTTGCACGAACTGCACTCATCTAAGCAACTGGGGAGTACTCTGTCACTCTTCTCACTTAGATCTTGTGGGTGATGGACAGGCTGTTTGGAGTCAGAAGGTGATTTACTAGCTTCAGGTTTTCTAGCCTCCGACCTGCTCTTGAAGCCATGGCATTCATACGGCTAGTCCAGTTCAGTTTCTGATGAATGGATAATTTCCAGGATGTTTATTGTAGGGGATTCAGCGATAGTAATGAGACTGACAGTCAAAGTGTAACTGTTAACGATTCTTTCATCATTGCCTGGCACATGTGTGGCACAAATGTCACTTGCCAATTGTCAGCCCAAACTCACATATTGTCCAGATCTTGCTGCATTTGGACAAGGACTATTTCAGTATCTGAGGAGTCGTAGACACTGCTGAATACTATGTAGTCACCAGCAAACATTCCACTTCTAAATTTATACTGGAGGAAAGATCACAGCTGAAGATGGTTGAGCCTAAGACGCTACCCTGAGGAATTCCTGCAGAGATGTCCTGGAGCAAGGATGATTAATGTCCAACTACCACAGTCATCTTCCTTTTTGCCAGGTATGACTCTAACCAGTGGAGAGTTTTCCCCCGATTCCCAATGATTCTAGTTTTTCTAGGGTTCCCTGATACCACACTTGGTCAAAGCCAGCCTTGATGTTAAGGGTAGTAACTCTCACCTTATCTCCCATAACAAATTATAGAGGGAAAATAAAAAGGAAGAGGCTCTCAGCCTGGATATTAAGAGAGAGAAGGGAATATGCTTTAAGTAGACTTTTAAAGTGAAGCAGAAGGGTTTATGCTGGGAAGTCCAAAGGAGAGGCCAGAGTTGGTTGAAATATCTGCCGCCTATAATGAGGAGAAAGGAGTGACTGCAAGGTTGGTGGAGATGTGGAGAGAAAGGTCATGCACTGACTTGAAGATGAAGACCAGGACGTCCAATTCAAAGCATTCAGAGCATGATTCAGCAGACAAAAGTTCACAGGTAAATGGTACAACTTATGGACAGGCAGCTTTGAATGAGTCATCTCAGTGTTTTACATTGAGTAGAAATGGTGAAGACATTACTGATCTTAATGCCTCTTACTGACTATGTAAATCTTAGTTCCTCAAATCCTTGCATTTAACTGCCCCAAGCAAATCTCACTTCCCCAGCGATGGAATCAGTTGTGATAGTTGGAGAATCAGATTCTCCATGTGTGCTTGACTAAAGTCTTCTTGAAAGCCTGGCTGCTGCTAAGTGACCTTTAGCAAAGGGACAGTGGGAAATATGGCAAGCTTCAGAAAACCTTTCATCCCGTACGAATAAATCAGAATTGTGACATGACTTGCTGGCCTGAATCAAGAGTTTGTTGCAGAGTCTCACTGAGTCACAATGGGTCACAGAATGATACTGTAAGGTTGTGACCTTATCTCTAACTCCCACACCCATCCTTCCTGTTCAGAATGATGCCTTATGTCTCAGATTATGTGATTCATGTACAAGCTTACTTTCCTTTGGAGCTTCTTGTGTTCCTACCTCTGAACTGGGTTCAAGTCCTACGTGATTCAGAGGTGTGCAATACCATCCATAAACAGATTAATTAGAAAATATCTATTCTCCTCTCCCACTTCACTTAAATCTAAATATTTAAACTTACACATCCATCATGTTGTCTCAATTTGCTTTCATCGGTGAATCAGCAAACTTGAACTTGTGATGGTTGTTCAGTCATACTCCATTTGTCTGCTGACTGAACTGGGTTTTGGTCTCCTGCTAAGTTCCTTTTAAAGATGGTTTCAGAATTTAAGTTTTAAAAGGAAGTCATTGCCATTTTCACCATCAACTTCCTCAAAGTCATTGTTGGCGCACCAACCATTGTTGGTTTTATACTCAGGATACAACAGGCTTCCCCCTTTCCTACATTGCAAGAACATAACTATCGCAATGGATTTCACAGCTCTTTGTTCAATATTAAAAGCATAGGATATGTAATATCTTTACCTCATCCTCTCAATATCTTTCATCCACCACACAAAATGGCATCCCATTGCAGTCCAACAAATTTTGGGCTAGCTTTGAGAAGATTGTTTTAGACTACACCTGCACAGTTGATGTTTCCATCAAACCCTCACAAACTCATGAAGGGTTCAGGTTTGGATTTATCTGTGAATGTGAACCTGCAATTTATTCAGTTTATTGTGCACAATGGTTTCATTTGGACCCATTAGAAGAGGGGAACCAAATGGAGCCCTTATGGAACATAAGTCAGTCTTCACACTGAGTGCACTGTTCACCGTGTTATCTGGCACTAATTAAATGTCTAAATTGATACCTGGTGGCATGTCAGGTTTATTTCTGACTTGACATTTTTTTTGTAGTCATTAATTACAACCGAGTAATTAGGTAGGTCAATTTAGAGAACAGTTAAGAGCCAAACACATTGTTGCGAATCTAGAGTAACATGAACGCAGTCTAGTTAAGGACAATAAATTTCCTTCCCCGAATCAGGTAGGTTTGTTTTCTTACAATCTGGTATTTTCACCATCATTAGTAATTAAACTAGCATTTTACCCCAGATTTATTAATTAATTGAATTGAAATTCCCAAACTGTTGTGATGGTGTTTGAACTCATGATTCCAGATTATTAGTTTGGTCTCCACATTAAAAAACCATGTAACGTTATTATTACTCTGCTCCCATCCCTCTAGGGTGAAAGATGTTTGAAATTTGCACTCCTTTTTGTATGAAAGCAATGCTTCCTGACATCACAGTTGAACAGTGTAGCTCTAATTATAAAATTATATCCCTTTGCTCTGGATTCCCTTGCCAGAGGAAATAGTTTATCTGTTCTATCAAATCCTTTAATTACTTTAAACACCACAATTAGATTACCCTTTAATCTTCTGTACTCAAGAAAATATAAGCCCAGTCTATGTAGTTTGTCTTGATAATTTAACACTTCTGGCGCTATTATGATTCTGCTGAATCTGTCCTGCAACCTTCTAGGCTTCCAGGAAAGCCTCATTGTGGATTTCTGGCTATGAGCCCAGACAACTAATAGAGAGGAAAAACATCTAGGCCCCTGCTTAATTGACATCTATGGCTGATTAATTTCACAATGTACCTTTACTCCAGCCTAAGAAGTAGTAACAAAGAGGACTGATGAGGGCAGAGCGGTGGACATGATCAATATGGACTTCAGCAAGGCATTCAGCAAGGTTCCTCATGGTAGACTAGTTAGTAAGTTTAGATCACATGGAATAAAGGGAGAACTATCCATTTGGACACAGAACAGGCTCGAAGGTAGAAAACTGAGGGTGGTGGTGGAGGGTTGCTTTTCAGACTGGAGGCCTGTGATCAGCAGTGTGCCACAAGGATTGGTGCTGTGTCCACTGCTTTTCATAATTTATATAAATGATTTGGATGTGGACATAGGAGGTATGGTTAGTAAGTTTGCAAATGACACCAAAATTGGAAGTGTAGTGGACAGTGAAGAAGGTTATCTCAGAGTACAATGGGTTCTTAATCAGATGGGCCAATGGGCCAAGGAGTGGCAGATGGAGTTTAATTTAGATAAACATGAGGTGCTGCATTTTGGAAAGGCAAACCAGGGTAGACCTTATACACTCAATCGTAAGATCCTGGGGACCGTTGATGAACAGAGACCTTGGAGTGCAGGTTCATAGTTCCTTGAAAGTGGAATCGCAGGTAGGTAGGATAGTGAAGAAGGCATTTGGTACATTTGACTTTATTGGACAGTGGCACTGAGTATAGGAGTTGGAAGGTCATGTTGCAGTTGTACAGGACATTGGTTAAGCCACTTTTGTAATACTGTGTGCAGTTCTGGTCACCCTGCTATAGGAAGGCTGTTGTGAAACTTGGAAGGGTTCAGAAAAGATTTACAAGGATGTTGCCAGGGTTGGATGGTTTGAGCTATAGGGAGAGACTGAATAGGCTGGGGCTATTTTCCCTGGAGCGTTGGAGGCTGAGGGGTGACCTTATAGAGGTTTATAAAATCATGAGGGGCATAGATAGGGTAAATAGATGAAGTTTTTTCCTGGGGTGGGGCAGTCAAAAACTAGAGGGTACAGGTTTAAGATGAGAGGAGAAAGATTTAAAAGGGACCTAAAGGCCAACTTTTTCACACAGCGGGTGGTGCGTGTATGGAATGAGCTGCCAGAGGAAGTGGTGGAGGCTGGTACAATTACAACATTTAAAATGCATCTGAATGGGTAGAAAATAGGAAGGGTTGAGAGGGATACGGGCTAAATGCTGGCAAATGGTACTAGATTAATTTAGGATATCTTGTTGGCATGGACACGTTGGACCCAAGGGTCTGTTTCTGTGCTGTACATCTCTATGATCCTATGACTCTAGGTGCTTTCAAGAGCCTTCTGATTACAGATATTGAAATTTAACGATCCTGGATGTTCGACATTCATATTGGGCTACATTGAATGCAGTATCTTATTAAAACAATGTGGGTTCAAGGTCATGGAAAGCTTTAAATGAACCTCTTTTTGAAGTATTGTTTTACATCAGCAACTATTACCATAAGGTTCATTATTTTTATACAGTGTACAATGGGTGAATGGCATAGATGTGCCATTTTTCTGCATATGGGCATGGTGTGGGGGCAGAGAGCATGGCCAGAAGGTCATGAGGATTATCTTGTGAGCTCATGACCTAAACCATCCTGCACTCTTAAATACCCTGATGGAAACCAAAAAGCCCAGGAGTAGGGTAGGCAATCCAGAACTGTATCCTGGCTGCAATTCTTCAACTGCGATATCACATATCCGTACATAAGAGTCCTACAGTATTTTATTTTTTACTCTTTTTTTTTAACCATTCTTTTTCTCTTAATAGATTTGTGAAAACCATTGGTATTGACAATTTAACACTTAATATTTTTGCAGTCTTTTTCTTGTGTTCCTTTTCCATCGCAGTTACCATTTCCTTAATACCTCTTTGCTGTTCTTCAAATTTCTCCCAGTCTACTGGATCTCTTCTGCTCTTTGCTTTCAATCAACCTCTGTCTTATACTTTTGTATTAACTCTCACATCCCTTCTTGATGAAGGTTATTTCAAGATATAAGCAGAACTCTTGATTTTCAGGTGCATATCTAGGTATTGTACCAAATGTTTCTTTTTCACTGTTTATTTGTCATTTAATCCATAAGCAGTGTTGTCCAGTCTACTGAAGTCAACTTTAGCCACATCCATTGTCTTCCTCGGCTAAATGTAAAACCTCATTTCATGGCTCACCTCTCAAACTTAATATCAAAATCTATCAGAATAGAGCATAAATTGGTTAGCTAAGTGTTCCCTTACTGTCGGATTGCTGACTAATTCAGGATCATTATTTATCACTAAGTCTAATGCAATCCATCATTTTGTTACTTCAAGAACACACTGTTCGGGAATGTTGGACACTATATTCTAACCAAAGCGTATCAATGATTTTGTTCAGGTTTAGTATTACTTCCGTTATTTTTTATTCTATTCCCTGGCTTGGATAACCTAAGATCCCAATGATAACAAGGCATGGGGCTGGATGAACACAGCAGGCCAAGCAGCATCCTTGGAGCAGGAAAACTTTTCCTGCTCCTATGATGCTGCTTGGCCTGCTGTGTTCATCCAGCC